>DWME01002271.1:0-21424 GCA_018244795.1 Parelbella ahira ahira | reverse complement strand
GGTTGGCAGACTTCACACATCTCAGAAATTATTATTATTTAATTTTTTTAATTAATTAAATACATATTGGCTTTACTAAAATATTACAATTATTACAATCAACATCCTAATTTCATTAAGAACTTAAACTTTACCATTATTCACTTTAATAAACTAAAATATAAATTATTCTGCTGGAGACCCTCACTCTATTTATATAAAAAAGTATTCTTTCGACTACGTCTAGTAAAATAGTAAAAAATAAGAAGCGACAAATTTAAATAAAGCGTACATAAGTTGCAATTCAGGGCGTATTTCGGACAGAATACAAAAAGAAAACTATAAATTAATCACACCCCCGCGCCAGGAATCGTTTATATAATATCTGCACCACCCAATTAACTAAAAGATCGCGAACAAGGTCAAGCCATACAAGAAATTGCGCAACCAGCCCGACCTAAACAAAACAGGCACAAAGGCGGACAAAACGTTCCGGAACTTTGTCCATTATCTCCAGACTGTTCCACTTCTCCGAACGCCCTTCCCGTTGAAATACGATCCCAAGGTCACAGTGCACCTTCAATCACCAGCTTCAAGTATCCGAACGTACCGGAAACGGGATACAAAAAGCTCGCCGAATCTCATCTGTGCGTTTCCGCCGGATGCGGAACCGCCTGCTGCCGGGACGCGCAAAAACACGAAGACCACGCGAGTGCCTGCAGGTTGTACTACTGTCTAAGTGATTAGAATTGTTCCATATTGTTCTGTGTAGGAAATGAGAGATAACAGGAAATGATTGTATATTAATTCGAGATTTGCAATTTTTGGTTTCAAAGAGAAATTCTTATGATATTAATTAGAATAAAAGAGGCGAAAGATGTTTGGCAGGTCCGCAGCCGGTGGAAATAAGTAATAGTGGTCTATATCTATAGGGAAAAGGAGTGAGAATATTATATGTATGTTTGCATGTATATATAAATGTATAATAATAAATAATCAAAAGATATAACATTTTTTAAGCCTAAAAACCAATATTTTAATAAATTGTAGTTTTAAATTATAATCAATATCTGGAGTTATAAAAATAAGTTTTAAGTAATTAAGATATCCTTTCATCCAATGCATCACAAATTATGAAACCTCGTGAGAATGCAAGTATTTCTCTATTTATAACTCAAAATAAATTTAAAAGATATGGCTTATAATAAAAAAATTATTAAATAACAACACAAGCCTGCTGTTTATGCATATCTATGAATTATATTTTATGGTCTAGAACGAGATCGAGGCGGGTTTTGAGCAAAATAAATACATTTGGTCCATCGCGCAGCCTCCGCGACCGTGAACTCTTAATGTTGTCAATAAAAATTTATTATTCTCTCAAGTTTTTTGGGCATCGACACTCGAAGCGACTTGAAGATACGCTAATCATAAATATTTAAAAGTAATCTATACATATAAATATAATTAAGCTATCTGTTTGTAATATCAAAATAATAGCTTTTGATTGAGTATACGTGTGAAAGTATATACGTTGTATGTATAAGAAAAACACAACTTTTTCAAATATTTGTCTACCTATTTGTTTCGGGTATTCTTTGAAATGGATGAACAGGTGTCGACGGGACTTTCATTGGAAGACAGCAGATATTATAAGGAGTAACTTAGGTTATTTTTATTTTAGAAAACGTTTTAGAGTTCCGTAAAAAATATTAAAACCCCTAAAATGCAAGCTATCTACGCGAACGTCGCTCGTTTAATATCAAACGTAACATCGCACCTGTAATCCCCGAAAAGGTAGACAGAGGAGTGTAGTACACTCGCACGTTTCGCCAGTTACGTTTACGTCCCATTCTTCTTAGCGTGTTCTTTCTTCCATTCTTATTACGTTTACGTCCCATGGAATTGATGGTGAGCGTATTGCCATTCACTGGGCACAGATATATTTTAATATATTTAATTAATAATATATTTTTAATATAGTTTTTGTCAAATGTAAAGTTTTTTTTAAATTTTGCACTCTTGATACTGAACCAGTTTTTAGAGAATCATAAACTCCCGCTGATATACAGTTTATGGGACACGAACTGATTTATGAACGATGTGAAATAAATTGACCAGGTGATAAAATTTGTCGACGACAACATTCATTATGTAACTTTATGTAAGTTTATTTAAATAAACAAAAACACGTGGTTTCTAGGTTAAAGTCGTACGCCCTACGTGTCATTTAACAAAATTATCTGCTTTTTAATTTATCATCACTAATTACAACATGGAAGAAAAATATC
This sequence comes from Parelbella ahira ahira, assembly GCA_018244795.1. NCBI lineage: Eukaryota > Metazoa > Arthropoda > Insecta > Lepidoptera > Hesperiidae > Parelbella > Parelbella ahira. The sequence goes on along the minus strand of DWME01002271.1, from coordinate 19,154 downwards.
GTTGAGGAAATAATACGCCTCAGAATTCCGTATAATATTCTCTCTCTAAAATGAGCAAAGTACTAACCCGTACTCGGCCAGCGTGGTCAACTTTGCCCTTAACCCTCAATAAAAAGACTCGTGTTCAGCGGCGCGGGCGGAACGTTACAAAGGGTCGATGATTATTATTATTCATTAGAAGCCATGCGATGTAGAAATTCTTCGATTTTATGATAATCTGCCATCATGGCATTCATAGCAGGTTTATTTATACACACGGTCGCTCGTTGGCTCTACGAATATCAGGTCAGTTGTATTTATGTATTAGAAGCATTCGTAGCAACTGCCCGGTTGGTTTCGTTGTTGCACGTGTGACTGCTGATCGAGAGGTCTTAGGTTCCATCCCCTAAATTTCTCCGTATAGCTCGATCTCTGTATTTAGCGCAGTACATGGCAATAGACTCACCTTAGATTCCACAGCTCGTATAACATAACTCGTGAAATATGGGTGTATACTATCTCTGCCTACCCCTTCGAGGCAATACTGGCGTGACACATAGCGTTGATGATGATACATAACGTTTTTTGTTTAGTTTTTATTAGCACGAGAAATAAGATTCGCCTTGTTTACCAAACACTTTGCACCTGTTTTTGACAACTCTACAGAGTAAAGGGCACTCGTCTCATTTCGACTGGTCTGTGCAACACGGTGATAAAGGTGAACGCACACTAAATTAATCAGCAGTTATTATATTGTTTCATTAAAAAAAAATTGAAAAAGCGTGTGTTTTAAATGTAATTTTTTACAACAACATTTTTCAGTCAGTCAATCAAATACTGGAGTATTTTTGATACTTATTAATTTTTATTCTATGACTGCGAAAATTCACTTTTCGAGACGGTTCTACGGGAGGGGTTTAAATTAATATATTTTATAGAATCTTAAACGTAAATCTTAATTTTAAAGCAAGTACACAGTCCCTAACCATGATTCTCAAAAATCTGAAGATCTCAAAGATCAGAGCGCGGAAGAATCAGTTGTCCAATTATATGCAAAGCCAATATAAATGGCCATTTAAACTAAGATGTAGATCTCGTAGCAGATGCACTATAGTAGGTAAGTCACTTTATATCACATATTTTCATAAGGAAACGTTTTTTTAAAGTCATACCTTTGTATCATCGCTAAATTGACTGAATTTATCTTAGCAATCGTATCCATACGTTGAATTTAAAAGGACCATTCGGCCAAACGTAAACTAAATGTTCTACTATTCACACCTTTCATTCAAAAAATCTACCTTAAAACAGTCTCATTAAACCCAACGAAACATAACAGTATAAATGACGGCTATACAAAAATTAATTTAGTACAAACTATTACAGATCTGTAAATATAAAAGTATACAAAAATCATTGCTCTCTGTCCACCCCGTAACTCGTAATTTTACGCCACGTACTAGTGTTGAAATAATCATATTTTGCCAACAAAGCCAGCAGCGCGTCAGTCCTTAAGGCTCTCAAAAAAAAACTCAAACTGACGTTGTCGGTAGGTGACCGCAAGAATTAACATTAAATTCCAATATTGATAATGGAATGTGAGGCTGCAGTAACGGTAATCGTGACACGCGCTGGCCACTGCGCGAGTACATAGCTTCATTTATATACGTAACTCCTGCTGGTTCCGTACGTACATGCGGAGGCATACTCCTATGATCTTTTCTGGACGTACTGTATGTATATGTTAATACTTCACAGGGATTTAATTTAAGTACGTAGATTTATTCAAATAAATCTTATTTGAGACCTGAATGTACTGGAGTGAAGAAGTAAAAGAATGTTCGATTTGGTTGATTTAATAAAAGTGAAAAAAATATAATAATCTCACAACATTTACACACACGGCAATATTATCCTAATCTGGGCAGAGAATGATATATTTTTAGGTAAATTCATATAGATATATATATTTATATAATTTTGTTAAGCTTCCCTAACCACTAGTCTGGCGGGCCAGCCAAAGTCAAATGTCAGACCAGTTGCGTAGGAAGGCACAAGAACAATAAGCACACAGAGAGTTGAAGCATAAAGTATAATATACAAGACATACATTACCGAAACAGCCCTTAAAAATACACGAGCAAGTATGAAACATATACAATAGTAATTTAGGCAACATTGAAACGTGAGAACGCAAATCATTCCCATTAAATTCCACCATAATGGTATGTGATCGGCAGAGTAATGGAGACCGGTGCGCACCTCATCCCATATACGGCACCATCGTAAATATTGGAGACCTAATTCTTATTGCCCACTATAACCTGGATAAGTACGAGCTGTATTATTTATACTTCAGCGAACCGATTCTCTTTATATGTCGGTAAAGTTAAGGAGTCTATTAAGGAATTGGTTATAATTGTAGTTATAAAGATCCACGTCGAAATGAGATTACGAGTTAGCAGTAGCATGTTCTTTTAAATGGGTGGCGTTTTATAGGTTTTTATTGGCGATTCAAGGCGTTGATGCCTACAGCAAACGGCAGAGTTAAAGACCCTTAGGATGTTTTGTCTTAGTGAAGAGATGTGAATCTAAAACTGGGCGGATCAGTTGAAAATTATTGTTGGTGCCTGCAGTCATTATAAGGGCTGGTCAGAGACAGTCCATCTCACAAATCACAATGCGTAGTACCATCGCTATTTTTATCATGTATTAATTATTAATGTAAGAATTTATGTTACTATTCGAATAGTGAAATTGTCAGTTCACCTGTTTATTAAAGCCGACCACAGCAGTCCTTAAAAGTAGTTACGATTTTCTGGTCCGTGCGCGCGATTTTAATAAAAGAGAGCTACAGAGATTTATCTTCAGGTATTAACATATAGAAGCAAATTACTGTTAAGAATTGTATAAGTAATGATTCTATACAAAATACCTGCTAAACACCATATACTTACGTCTCATGAGATATCGTTGAACTCATGAACGTGTAGAGCGTCACTATGTATTAATTTGCATAGTACTTATTTTTAATGTTAGCTTAGCATTTGATTTCTGTTCGTAACATCAAGTGACCGAGCCGATCCAACTGCTAATAAATATTAAGCCCCTTATATACTGTGTGTACTGAACGAAAAAAAGTTAATTTTTTCAGTAATATCCATTAATAAATTTGTTTTACCTGTATTTTATGATTATTGGGTTTTTTACTACATTTTTAATAGTTTATAGCAAATTAAGTTTTTAATATAAAACAGATATGTGTATCTATCCAGTTTACGTCTATTAAGATTTATCCAGTAAATAAGAAAATTTTATGCGATCAGTCAATCAGATACAATTTTTAGCTAATCATGGAAGTTATTTACTCCACATGCTGTGTGCATCGCTTGCATATGTTAAGTTTTTCATGAAAATAGCCCATTGCTAACTACTTTGTTATCTTTATTATTATTTTATTGTTGTTTTTGACTTTACGTGGTGTGCAAAAAGTATTTTTGTATTGTATACAATTTTAATTTTGAAATACCGCATTTAAATTAAACCCTTATTTATTATAGGGTCAATGGATAACCACCTTTACAAAGTGTACAGGGTTCGTAGTGTGAACTCAACGTGATAATGTTGAATGCATATAAATATTATACAATATTTGGGTCACAACACCACCTGCATTCTGCATTGATAGGTCCGTGCAACCTGCTTTGACACCACGTACCGAGTGTATATAATTATTATTAATAACCAACACCTGTCCGTCGCAGTATACGTTAATTAATTGGAAACAAATTAATTTAAAGTCATATCTTTAAACCTCCACATTTTCAAGTTCTCCTTAAGGCGCTCAAAAGGGTGTGAAGTTTGTCGATCCGCATTCGGAGAGCGTGGCGATCGAAGCAGCTTTTCGTTGATATGAGTTCGTTGAGGAATAAAAATTGTTATGAGACCAATGTTGTCCATATTGATGAAACTGCATTAGGTAGTTAAGTTTATTAATATATTATGTCGCCGCTAGTGTTTAACAATAAACAAAATTAAAATTGTCCAATAGACAAACATTATAATTGTAACTAATAGCGACATCTATTGGATTCATCGTGAACTAAATGAAATAAATTTAATTTTATATATTCGACATTCCTTTTACGTAATTAATGTGCAAAGTTAAATAATTTTAACGTTATACATATGATGCTAGGGTACGGTTAACTTTTATTTTATATAATTAAGAATTTTAATTAACAAACTTTATAATTAGGAATAGAAAAATAAACATAATTAAATAATTATGTAAATTCGTGTTAAATTTTTTACTGCATCCACTCGTTACTTACCATTAGAAATGAGCGGCGAACATGTTTGTAACTCATAATGATCTTGTTCTTCCTGTTATTGAATTTCAAAACAAGAACCGCGGAAGGAACACTTACTTATACAGGCATTTTGAATTAAATATTCAAATCACTCCCATTGACGTCCAATTTAAAAAAGGAATTAAAAGAGCGGAAATGCGGCTGTTTTTTTTAGTATCACACGCAAAGCAGATTCATCGGTGGTCAACTACAATTCTACCAAACTAAAAACACAATAACAATTATCTATTAACAGATACAATGCAGCGGTCTGTAAATCGGTAGGGTTACCTGGCTTTTTATACCCTGGGCCAATCCCGCGTAGTACGTGACAGTGTTATGGTTAATTGGACTAAATTACACAGCGTGATTTTTTACCACACTGCCTTTTGAATTGAATGGTTTTTACGTCTTATGTGATTATTTATGCGTGCGGTAGGTTTTTCTTTTAAATTTTATTGTCATCCTAGCCAGCACAAATCGAAGGCACACACATCGCTTATCAAAAATACGTCCAAATTAAATTTGAAACAATTATTCTAATAAGATCGGGCTATCGTAAAGATTCAGGGCCACATAATGATGTCTATAATGATCAATGGCCCTTCAACGGTCGTGATATAACAGAAAAAAAGAAATAAATTACCGCATCGTGATTCTACCACTTAATAATCGTAGTATACCCGGTATCTCACGACTACTTTAAAAATAAATGCCCATAAGAATATCGACCGAACGATAGGTCCGTTCGAAAAAAGAACGCACTGATTTTTTTATCGAAAGCTGCGAACGGCCAGCAGGTGTAATCTACAATGGGGATTTGAAAAAAGAACTGGGAACAGGAGGCCTTTTTCCCACGCCCCTGTCGAAGATCATTTTTGGATTTCGAATACGTAACCCGTTCGATTTCTTTTCAAATTAAATACGAGACGTGTAACGTTGATTGAAACTGTATCGGAAATCAATAAATTAAAACTATATGAGCATTGAAATTGCTCTTTGTTATATTTTTATTTTTTAGATATTTTGACGATATCATTTCAAATACGGAAATGTTTATATTAAAACGAATTTAGCCAATCGCAATAACAATTTGTAAAATACGAACGGCTGAAGTACGCAGCACTCGTTTTGAAACAATATTATTTTCCCTACAATAAATATTTGTTCAGACTTATACTTAATTGTTTTTCTTGTGACTTACATATAACTGTTATGTTTAGAATTCAGGATTCTAAGAATAGCCTTAAAGTGTCGAAGATACAATAAAGCACACGAAATACCAAAATGTAAAACCAGGTGTTGGGCAAATCGATATAATAAATGAGTATGTACCTATTTTTAATTAAATAATAACACACTGTTTTATTTCTTTAATGTTTTCGTAATAATTAAAAAAAATTATGTCAATTTTATTTTACTACCCTGAAACAATAATTATTAGCACTAAAACCCTATACTTCCTACAACGATTATTACAAAGGATTCAGTCTAAAGGCGAAAAAAATACTTTTCACAATAATTTTTTTTTTAATTATTTTTTAATCCATTATACCGTCTGTAATATCACCATTTCCAATTTACCTCCATTTCATTGACCCGCGCCTCTATCACTGAAAGCTTCACGCCATAGTCTGTCATGCTAGCCAATTGCTATCCTTCACATTCCTTATTAGACGAATAATATCATAAGCAAAAGGAAAATTAAAAATAGCCACATTCTATCATCATATCATATCATCATCATCATCATCGTCATCATCATCATCATCATATCATCGTATCATTTTCACCCAACGTAACTACTGTCATATCATTTGACCTAACTATGTATAACGAATCACTAATATATTTTGATTTGATTGATACATGGTTACAATTAGGGTGAGGAACGGACAAACAGAAAAACAGATTTTATAACTTATAATGGGTTTTCCTTCCTCATTTTTATATGTGCAACCCTAGCTGAGACATATTATTATTAAAAGTTTTTTAACAATTAAAACGTGTGTTTATTTAATTACGGCAATTTATTATTAACAATTAAAACATGCATTCCTTTAAATTATATCAATTTATTAGTTAACAGGCACGTTTTAATTGTTAACAAAGCTTTTAACATCGTTCATTGCGAATTAAAATATGTTTCGTTGATAACATCAGCCCAATCTTGGGGCATGTGATAATATTTGCAGCTGTTGGTGTAATACATTGCCCACCATGCCAATGACCGGGGTTCCGATCATACAACCTGAATTCAAGCTTTTAGAAACTATATCTGTCTATATATCTATGTCCGACATAGTACGAGTATTGTCTATGGACAGGCGAAGATGAAAATGATGATAATGCAACTATGTATATACATATGTAGGTATATGCATATACCTTCACAAAAAAACTGGTGTTCTTCTTTTTTGTCCTAAGTTTGCCAAATCTTCTCTAATTATATATAGTAAGTACTCTTTACACGACTCTTATGAATTTAAAGACCGCAATTTACCTAGACTACTCGTATCTTGAACAATAATGAATGGTTTCTACACTTTTTCAATCTAGACTATCTATTTTGGAAAAATAATCGTCGAGGAATTATCGGTTTTATTTTGGTCTTCAAATATAATTTGTTTAGAAACAAACCATAAATTATTTTTTTATTTTGACAGGGCACTGGAAAGTGATCCTGGACAAGGAGCAAATAAGAACAGCAAAGAGCAACAAACAAGACAACACAAACACTAATTATACGAGTATAATAACATTCACGTATATATTATAGGTCATAATGGATAATACGATGCGATTTTGAAGTTGTAAAATATACATATGTATAGGTATTTAAACATGATGGTTCTCCTAGTAAATAACTCTATACATATTGATGCTATTATACATTATCACAGTTTACCAAAACAATGTTCAATCTGACATATTGATATATTAATATTCATACATACGTAACATATTCAAACAATTTACGATCTATCGCCCACACCGTCAACACTAAGTGAATAAACGAATTAACATCCATTTTTGAAAATCTTGTTCCATAATTTTGAAATGACGTAATTTGATGCGTATTATCAACAATGTTTCGGATTTTTTTCTAATTAGTTTGACATACCGAAGAATCTTCAAGACGTTTTGCATTGATTCGCGTAGAAGTTTCTAGAATTCCTTTCGTTCAAGAGACTAGATAGTTTTCAGAATAGAAGGCATTCTAGAAACGTCTACGCCTGCACTATATAACATATTCAAAAGACTATCTATTTTGTTCATATAATGTACCTGAGGCATTTAAGGCCCACCTAATTTAAAAAAGGTATAAAAAGCATGTAAAAAGAATTAGGGAGACATAATATATTTTCCTGAATAGTTTTTACATTTTTTTGTTAATATACTTAAATACATCAAATACTAATTTCAATTCTGACTTGGGAATTCAAAAGCCTCTGAAATCCCCATCGTCTCTATATGAAGTAAATTTGCCATTTAGAACCAGGCGTATGAATACAATAACTATCTGTCTGTCTGTATACGAATGTATGTGTATACATACATGTAGTAAATTTAAAAATAGAACTTGTTCACATAAAACAATTGCCGTGCGGAGGACGCACCGGCACATCTGCCGTCCCGCTAACTTCGTGTCTTGATGAGTGATGACGCAAATTGAATAATATATTGTCATCATATCATCACGCCAGGGTCTGTTAACTCGTGTTGCGCCAGGATGACAGACTATGGCCTTAACTCTTCTCTAGGAGAAAACCGTATCCAATAGACCGAAGAAAAGGGGTTGATGATGACGATGATGAAATGATGCGACGATGATGCTAATGATAATGCTGATGATGTTTTCTCCCAATACAGTATCACACTTTGTTTCATTAAAAACAACTTGAACGAAGCAAAGGCATAGCATAGCCTGAAGCCGCCCGCTAATGGTGTGGCGTTTAGAAACCCATTAATTCAATGGCGTGCTTGTAACTGTAGGGCTGCTGTTACCCATTAACTCTAACTGCACTTTAACCAGCTAATCCGATTGTTTAGTTTACTTAAGATATCTTATAACAACGTTGATTGTATCATTCTATTAATTATTTGGACTATCGCAAATGACGTGTAATATCTACATAAAAAAGTAACATCACGCCTGCAATCCCCGAAGGGGCACGCAGAGGTTTGTAGTACACTCCTACGTTTCACCAGATAATATATAATATATATCTATTATAATAGATAATAATAATAATAATTTTCGAAATTTTTTTGTAATTCCACTGTTGGGATATGAGTCTCCTCTCATAATGAGGTTGAGGCTATAGTCTGTCACGCTGGTCACGTGCGTGTTGCCGAACTTCCGGAGGCTTATAGTGTCTGTTAATGAGCATGTATATAGCAGTGTAGCGATACCTCTACTGCTAGCAAGAGCGAGAGCAAGATTTCGGATGAGCGCAAGGCTGCGCGCCTAGTATGGACTTCACCTGCAGGCCACCTGTCGCCCATCTGACACAGATGCCGGCTAGTGAGGGGAATGACACCAAACCGACATCGATACTTTATCAAAATTATGTTATATGTTCCTGCCTAGTCCGTTGGCGATCTGGGGTGGTTATATAATAATTGTAATCAGCCTCGCTCCTAGCTGAAGGACGTCCTACAATATGTGGCTGGTTGTGGTAAGCTAAGGACAGATCCTGAAGGCGACTATTTGTGCAAGCTTTTGCCTAGAACTGAACTGAGACAGACTAATAACGATATTAACATATCGTATATACAAATAAACTCAATAAAATGTGTAGTTGATTCTTATCTATCATATATTTATCCTGTTTTCTACTGCAGTTCCACGTGACGCTGCGTTCCAATAGTAAGTATTTTCCTCAAATACGTCAACTCATACAGCAACTACTTATCTGGGTATGCCAGGAGTAAGGGTACACGGTATTTATGTTTGTATTGGACATGTGTGAGCTTATCAAGCATTTGATACATAATTCCTAGGCAGATTACGTCCAGATGCTCGCTGATCGATACCTGAAACCGGTATTTTTGCGTGGTGTTACCATATCATTAATAATTTCTACCATTAGTTTCGCACTTAAAAATTCAGTGCACTGTATTTTATCAAAAGAAGATCCTATTAATAGGTTTTGTATAGTACCTAACATGCTATTATAATTACGTATTTCATTAATTTCCTAACAAAAATTAAACTGGTTCTTGTATTTATTTAAAAAATAATTTTCCTTGTAAATCTGAAATTTTCAAACGATAACCAATATTTTAAGGTCAAATAAACAATCAATTCGATAATTATAACTGACCAGTTGTCCTTTATGCCTAGTTATGACACAAAAAAATTAAAAACCTAAAAACAAAGACAAAAATCTTATATCGACATGCAATGCACATCAATAAGATATAATAATATTCGAAACATCTCGCGAGTGATGAATTCACTAGCGTTTTGCAATAAGCGTCAGTCAAACTGTACTGTTATGTAGCCAGAAAGCGCTTCAAGCGCTGAATTATTCGGGACAAAAATGGAAACGGGGCTAGTTCCCGTATCCCTCTATGCCCTTACATTGTATGCTAGTTTTATTTTCATACAAAATTATATTAAGTTACCTTTCTTACTCTATTCATTTTCATTATACGACCGAGCTCTCTTCGGAAACCGTGCACATAGACAAACACGTAATTTAAAAAAACATTTTCGGTTCATTCACTTGCAAAATAATTTGATTGTCAGAAATTGCCCTTATTTGGACAGGTTTTTATTTGTGTGTATAAATATAATCACTTTTTATTTGGCTCATGTTATGTAAAATGTAGACAAAATGTCCACTCTAATTCGGTCCAGGTTACCGGTTTGGTCTATGAACGCACCTGTTATCACACAACCCATTTATATATTGCCACGATGAATAGAAATGGCACTTATTTGTGTAATTAAGCTATAAAGTACATATTATTTTAATTGGACTTTTGTTCATATTTCATAAATGGACTCGACGGCATGTTACAGAAATACAAGGTTACATAAAAGATAAGTATATTGTAAAATTCATTGAAAAAAAACCATATAAAACACATCCTTGTATCTATGGTATGATGAATGGCGAATGTCCATGATCGTTCATTGTAATCTTTTATACGTGGTCTGTGTACATATTGCTAAATACATGCTTCAATAAAAACCGGAAGGCTGTCGTTAGAATTATTATTAACAATAACTACTGACATTTACCATTTTCTAAATTTTCTAATACTGTCTGTTACTTAAATTCTGTATCTATCAATTATTTTATCCGTTATAAGTAAATTGATGGAATATTGAAAGAAATTACAACAATGAAACATTATTAATACACGGCACAATGAAAGGAGAATCTTTGTTCGGGTAAATGAATGTTGACCCAACACTGCCGGAAGGGCGCCATCGCAAATACGAAATGCAGCTGCCCAAACAAGCCGTGACATCTCAATATTCACCATTGTACGAGGAAGTGCATAGTGTATAGGCTACACCTTACATCCACAATCCAGTGAACTTCCAACTCTATTATGTATGTAATAAATTCCAAATCCTGTTGAGCTAAAAAAATTTAAATGTATCACTTGGCGCCATTTTAAAAGTTGACAAGTTTGTTTTTAATTTTTGAAATTGGAACACTTAATTACAAGATCGCGGCCGTTCTCACGGATTACAATTGCTTATTCGATGGCGGTATTATTATTTATTTATAAAAGAATCTAGATTTTTTGCTACACCTATTGAATGTATACTTACCATGTAGAGTTCAAATTTTTACTACGCAAATATACGAGTATATTATAAGCAAACAATTTGACGTGTAGTGTCGACAACGTGTCGGGGTCGTAGACAGCATAATAAAGTAAAATTAACACCATTGCCAACATCGCCAAGAGTTCGACTAATCTCACGCAAACAACACATGATCCCCTGAAAGAATCCGCGTACATTCCTAGTACGAATCAATATTGACTTGATAACGATGGCGCCAATATGAATGCTTGTATTAGTTCGGTGATCGACAACTTACGTACCAATCGGAAGTCATGTATTGATAAAATATTTTGAGTGCTTTAAGCAGGTTATTCAGTGGCGACTCGTTGAGCAAACAGTCGAAAGTATTACAGGCATTACTTAGACGCTTCATATTTATATAGAGCTCGCTGGCACCGTTCAAAAGACTATCATTTAGGGCCATGCTGCATAGTCGTGCTTATACTTACTGCTTCGATTTGGATTTTGTATACTTTATTAAAAAACAACTATCAAGAACATTAATCTAACAAGAAACGGACATCATTTAGTTTTAAATATATTACAATACATGAATTTCGTGGTTTTACGTCACTTAGCCATACTTACGAAGTACCTACATTAAAAAAAGATATGGAAAATAAATTACGTTTATCTAAACAATCTCCGATTTTATCAACAATACGAGTTAGCTCAGTAAAGAAACCTCATACTCAGTTGTATTTTGAACAATATTTGAGATGTAACGCTTCAATAATTGTACATTTATTTTCCCACACTTTAATGTCACCCAAATTAAATTTACATAATTAACTTTGCGACATGACATGACGGTTCATTGATATGTATGTCGCCACTTGCTTATGATTTTTCGAAAGCATTTTTCATTGATTAATAAACTTAATATATTGCATAAATAATGGCGGCAAATCACAATTCGCGCGTTTTAATTCACTTAAAAATATAAAAAGAAACGATTAATTATTAACACGGTTGAATGACACGAGCCGTCAAAGCAGAATAATATAGGTACGTACCTATACATTTAAAGTAATTATATCTTTCATAACATCAATTAAATTTTAATATAAAATATGGAGATTTCGAAAGGTTATAAATATAAAACCTGACCTTGGACCAGATCTTAGCATTTTGTGTCATCAAGCTTGCATATTGCATGCTACAATTATGTCTTGGTAAAAGGTTATGACTGTATTATTATCATACTCACCATCAATAGATCATCCTAGCGTAACAGCAGATTTCACACGCCTTAGAGAACATTACGGAGAACTCTAACCTCTATGGGTTTCTTCAATTCTCATGATGTTTTTATTCATCGTTATCAAATTGAAACTTGAAAAATTTGAACCTAATCCTCTTAATGGGAAGCTGGATACTAATCCACTGCTGTTCATCAAGGTCTCGGCCAACAGAACTCCCGTCCCACTTCCCGTCTCACAGATATAAAGATAATTTGTTCACATAAAGGAAACGCCTAATTACTGTAAGTATATCGAACCACCGACAGTCTCACGATAAGTTCTTTAAAATGAAATTTATTCAACCATTACGCTTTGGGCATATAAAAATTACACGCTCGTATACAATTTTGTGAATAAAAAATTAATTAACCATAAACTCTCCATGTTGGCGCGCAAAAATATATATAAAAGAAAATTGAACAAGATAAGATACGATTTCATGTAATTGAAACTTTATGCACGCATATTAATTGAAATATTATGTTTATTAGTCGTCATGAATCGTAATGGTAAATTACTGGTGATGTATGCATGTCTGTTGTCTAAAGCCCCTGACACACTAACTGTCACTACGATCAAGGTGTCGTACATTAAAGTGGAATATACACCAACCAGATTAGGAGGGGTTTAAGCTATTTTACACACTTTAGCGTAAAAAAAAATATGAAATGACATTCCTCTTCGTAATTACTTTATAGTTTTCTTAACAAGTCAAAGGCTTCGCCAATCAAGGGCCTTAATCATATGAAATTATATCACATTTATTGAATTGCGTAATATTTGAATTAATTGTAAACTAACAATAAACATTTCAAAGAAATACGATAAAGTCAAATGATATATTAAATTAAATAAAAGCCTTCAGTCTGACAAAGTGGCGACCCTACCACGTATCATCATCTGAACTACAATACGTATCTCCATATGACAAAGTCTTACATACATTAATACATTACTGCCAAGCCATACCCAAAGCACTAAACTCGTAACAACTTCGGCCTGACCCCAAGCGATGGTTATGAATGATTTAAGAATCCTAAATCAGTACAACTATAAAAAATAGAGATTGCCTCTATACAGGTTGTAATGGAACTTTATGTAGGTATCGTATATTTTATAACAAAACCACATATACATATATATTTTTATAACAAAATGTTTGTAGACTATCCGAACAATTTACAGATTATTATGATGGCATTTTATTTCTTTATTTCGCGTTTCTAAATTTGAATCTCGTGTCGTGCTAATGCTTATAAGTTTTCTTTTTTTTAAACCACCGTGAACAACACAACAGTATTGGCAAAGAGTTTTGTCTAATTGACTCCACTTTCCCTATAAATGGATCATGGTGTAAATTAACGAAGGAAATTTCGAGAAACTATAACAATTATGTATAATAGCGATTAATTCCGTAGAATGGCGACGGGAGGAGCGTTGCATTGCACGCGATGTTGTTGCGCTGAGAACAGCTCACTTCACACGGAGCTCTCGCTAATTGTAGCGGAAAGTGAGTGGAAAAAGGAAACATGGACGCAGCGATGGACAGACTGATAATTTTAATATTTAAAAAAAATTAACGTCGCTATACGAATCCATGCTATGAAAGGCCATCGAATAGCATCCACGTCATCTGATGAAAACAGCGCGGAGCTGCTGGATTCGGAAGGCCCAGTACCGGAAGAGGTGCCGTTGATTAGGGGAGGCTTGTATCCAGCAATGGACACCCAAAGACTGATGATGATAATATGAATGTACATGACGGTTTCAATTGTTCTAAGACAACTTTGCTCAAAGGCTTTAGGGATCTGACTCACTTAAAACATAAGAATTTTAAGCTCAAGATTTAAACACAAATAACTAAACCTAACCAACATTAGTACCCAAACTCGTACATGCTAGAAATAACAGTTCAATATTTCGTGACTAATGTATGATTGTTACGAGACGAGCTGTGACTAATTTGACATGAAGCATTAATAAAAATAAAATCCACACGTGATCTGGACGTGATCTTGTTTTATATAAAATCTATATTTAAAATATTTATGTTAAAAACCAAGATTCAACGAAGATAGCCATTTGACGAATAGGCCAGATACTGGTTGATGGGAGAGTCAGAAATAAAAAAAAAACGGTCTTGAAGCGAATGTTGAATATCCAAGAAGCGCACATCACGAGTAATATTTCTTTCAAGCAATTTTGCACGTACGCTACCTGCAACACGTGCACTTTCTGCTTACACCGTAAACGATCTAACATGATGATATAGTACAATATATCTATATTTGGGATATTACCTAGCTTAAAAAAAACTGAATGTCGCTGACGATATCGCCGGAAGAGTTATCGTCTTGCCATAATTTGATAAATACATACATCGATAATGTGGCCATTATCAATTTGTAAATAGAAATGTTTTCGCTCAAAGGCCACTGTGTCCGAAACAGACACATGTTCCAATACTAGCGAAGTAGCTGCCTTACTTGTAGATTTACAGAAGGTAAATTCTTTTTAATGCATACCTTGGAATTTATGAAAAAAATAATCTGAGGTGTGTGAAGTCTGCCTACCCGCACTTGGCCATCGAGGCAGACTATGGCCTTAACCCTTTTAATATGAGAGGAGACCCATATTCCAACAGTCCACAATCTGTCCAGTCATATCTATACATTAACCATTTGAAGAAAAATGTTTATACGCCCTTTTATTAATATCAACTTTCGAGCGGTTGCAACCGTGTCTGTAGATCGAGAGAAGCTGGGTTCGATTCCCAGGTTGAACACTATTGGGTTTTCCACGAAATTCCTAGTGCTCGGAGTTTGAATATGTATGGTAATTGAATCGACTCACCCTCTATTCCACATTGAGATGTGTTTAAATGGTGAATCGTGAGAGACCTCTGTCGTGGGAGCAAAGCTCCTCTGTTTACTCTTCAGGGCTTACAGGCATAAGAATACGTTCATCATAATATTACAATATATTGAAGCGTCCATAAGCCACGGCAAACATTCACCGGCTATGGAAATGGCTAGCGGAATGCACGCTGAAGCGAGCAACAGTAAATTGACTTTCGCTTTTGAGGAAGTTACGAGTGTGTGTTCAACACTACCGTTAAACGTATCTGTTAGCGGACATAACGATACTATGTATTGTTATATCATCACGCCTCGTTCTATATAGAATAGGCAGAGAATACCGAATTGATACATCTCTATCCATACAGACGTGACGTACTTCCTCTATATATTAAATTGAGTGTAGTACACTGCCACGTTTCACTCGCAGGTACTACTAGAATTGCAAGTTAGAAAAACTCAATAATATGCACCCCGGCAATCGAACCAAGGACCTCCCCATCACCACTCGCGTTTGCAGCCACTCAACCAACGATACAGACGAAAATAAAATTTTGTTTTATCAATATTACATAATAACCACCATCATCCTGCCCTAAAAGTAATAATAATAACCAGTACGTTCAAGATTCTCTCGCGGTCCGCAAAGCTTTACGCTGATCACAAAAAACGCCGAATCGTCCGGTTTAATGTAGAAATAACCGCCCAGTGTATAAACTACGTCGCTTTATACAAAGGTCATAATCATTTGCTTTTGATGGATAGTTTGCCGGTAATGCAAAGATTCTCTTCTCTACTTACGCTTTTTTATATAAGGCCAATTTCGTATGCGCTACTTTTGTACGTCACAGACCGATTTAGTGTATTCACTTATTATACGATTAACATCCTTGCTCGATAACTTTGAGATCCTAATAATACTTATTGCTTACAATCAAGGATTTACAAAGATCTATTTAGTGCTCATTGGGAGAGGTCTATGTGCAGCAGTGGGCTGAGATAGGAAATTAAATTCAATGTGCATTATTGAGTCAGTTAATTTATAAATTTCAGCATTAACATAATACCATCTCCTGTGTGTTTATTACAAAGAAAACTATTGGAATTTTTCAGGCTTATTCAAGAAACGTATTAGTAGCAGCCATCGCGTAATTGCATTATGAAGACACATGATTTTTCAAGCGAACTTGTTGAAGTCATCTCATACTCGTACGAGTGTCGTCAGTTAGGGGAGGCTTATGTCCAGCAGTGGACATCCAATAAAAAGTTAAAGTCAACAGTCACTCAATTGCATCACGAAATCGCACAGTGTGTTGACAGCTTAATACAAGGATGATTGTTGCGTTCATAATAATATATAGTTAAATTAGAGAACATCGTAATTCAGCGCGCTCTAGCAAGATTGGATACGCCGATACGGTTTTTAATGTAAACTGACTTTTTACGTTCTAGACTTTAGTACGTTTTGATCTGTATCGTTTCCTTTGTTCTTCTCTACTTTGATTTGTTTGAATTTATTTCGTTAAACTATCTCTTTGATGTACCTACTTAAAATGGTTAGACAGTCAGCGAACTTTCTAGAAATTATACTTATTTGGAGAACAATCTCATGTGCCAATCCAGTTAGAGCAGGATTTTAAAGAGCTACGCATCTTTCAGCGTAGAATACCTACAAAATTGCAGAATTGATTTGTTAATCTCAATATGATATCTGACTTTAAAAACAATCCTTAAATTAAGAATTAATTATATGGAGATAAAAAACTCAATCAGGCTTTAGAACGTTGGATTGATTATATAAATTCAAAAATGTGTAAATATAAATGTACTATGTGATTATATAAATTCAAAAATAAACTCTTAAAAGTTACAATTTTCTTCAAAAAAAATTGCATTCAGATTATATTACAATTTCACTTTCATGTCTGATTACAGGCAGACAGAGTTCCGAATTGCTGAAATCAACATTTTGTCTTATTAAATCGCTTATCGATATCACGTAAATGCGTTCTGATTTAATTTGATTTTTTTTATAGTATTCAGCTCGATTTCCGAACGTCGTTCAGAAAAGCATAGAATATATTTGTTACAACGTACGGTATATTATTTTTTACTTATTGGCAATAGGCTCATCCCTACTCCATTCAACGCAAACATACGCGTTAGTTGCAGGTGCAATATAGTCCTCTGCCTACCGCTTCAAGCAAATTCAGGCGTGATGTTAAGTTAATTTGACTTATCTAAAGCAATCTCGTGTTCGACACCGTAAAATACATGCATAAATGGCGCTCGTCGAGGCACAATTTGGTTAATTGCAGAATAAAGCCGCTTTACAAGAATTTGCACACACATAGCTCCCACTTTGCTTTTAATGTTTAATTATGTGTCATAAACATGGAAACAAGATTATTAAAGTCTTGATGGGAGCGATTTTAATCGAATGTTCCTTCGAAAGTTAACTTAATGATTAGTGTTGGCAACAATATCTGGATGTCCTGAATTTAAATACAATTTAAGTAACTATCTTGTGCATTAATATAAATAATATGCTATAAGTGCTTCTCTTCTGTCCAACTTAAAATCTTCATTTGCTTTTACCTCTTTGTTACCCAAAGGTTAAAATAATTGGCTTTTTAGCCTTTTATATTGTGTCAGTCCATCGCTTCGTTTTCGCATTATCTCATTTACATAATTGTCAGTACACCTACAATAATTAATCAATATGTATTTTATTATACAGTTAAAGAATTCGCGCTTAATATTTAGAACTGAGAAAGTACCACCTCATAAATTTTATAATATAAAACACTGTTATAAGTATTTCTGCTCTCTTCATAACATCAAGAGTGATTACCACTGGTTGATGAACTTAGAGAAGTACGATATCAGCTTTGCGAGAATAAAAATGTTTGGCACCTGGCGCTCACTGTCTACCCTATAAAGAACCTGAATGATGGTACAATAATAATAATAACTCAAACAATAGCAGCGAATTGCGAATTCAAATACTATGTTCATCACGCGCCTTTATTCGTATATATTAAATTTAATAATTCTTGACACTTGTCCCACTTTTTCACTTATTCGTCTGGCAACACTTTTCACCCCAAGCCATTTTACCCCGCACGTCAGAGGGCGTGTCGTGTGCATCCGGTAGTCTTATCACTTCCGGCGTGCCAATGTTTAATTACAAATATCTACTCTGATAACGCTTTTTTGACATTTTCAACTTTATCTTAACTACTTATTTAACAGGCATTATTATTGACAGTGTTGTTGTTGTTTTATTGCTCTTAGGGTTTGGTCTTATCTTTATTTGTTAAGATGTTCTTTATTTGCCCACAGTTGGGCTCGGGTGGTTGATTCAAAACTTTGGAAAACCTAAAACTTATGACCATAAATTGTACATACTTGGTAAGCAATAAGAGCAAGGTTTGCTAAGATTTTTGAGATTATAAGTTTTTGTATAACTATATCGTTTGCTAAGTTACAAACGGGGTAGACAGAAAGTACATTACACCTTTATACACTGCTGTTACAGTACACTGTAATGCAATGCATATTATTATATTGCTACACTGTTACAATTATTGTTTAGAAGCATACATTAAATTTCCTGAAATCCTTCACTTTCTTCCAGATTTTCTGGAAAAGAAAGACCTCTTTAAGGGATAAACAGCGCCATTGTACATAATTTCGTTAGGATATTTTTGCAATGTGTACAAAATTAAATGTAACATCACGCCTGTAATCCCCGAAGGGGTATTCAAAGGAGTGCAGTACATTCCCACTTTTCACCAGTTACGTTTTAGGTCTACAATGGAATAGGTGGTGAGCCTATTCCCGTACACCGGGCACAGTTCCCGACTCCAAGTCACTACTAGAAATTCTAAATTAGAAAAAT
>DWME01002270.1:0-21426 GCA_018244795.1 Parelbella ahira ahira | reverse complement strand
AGACGGAGACCCAACATCGATGGCGCATACATTTCACACCTCCGATTTACCGATGACATCGTCACATTGGCGGACTCTCTGCAAGATATACAAGAAATGTTGAACGGCCTAAATGATGCGTCTCGACGTGTCGGACTCGCCATGAACGTGGACAAGACGGAAGTCGTGTGCAATAATCACGTCATGGCAAGACCGATCACAGTTGACGGATCGAAGATTGAAGTTGTCCAGGAATACGTCAATTTGGGGCAGACAACTAAGCTTGGCAGAAACAACTTCAGTCGGTAAATCGACAGACGTATTCAGTTGGGCTGGGCAGCATTTCGAAAGTTTCGTCAAGTTTTATCGTCGCCTATACCACAGTGCCTGAAGACCAAGGTCTTCGATCAATGCGTCTTGACGACTATGACATATGTTGCTGAAACTTGAGAACTTGAACTGGAATTATTTTTAGCTGTATTATTTTTGTTTGTTCTTCCTCTTCCCATATTTTCCTAATCATCTCATAGACGTGCCTCCACCGCTACACCCCATACTTCCATATATACCCTGGGATTTCATGTATTCTCTAGGATTTATTATTCTTCAGTCGCATTATAGCCTTGCATACCTCGTCGAAACTTGGCCTATCACACTCTACACCCCGTCATTGTCTAACTCAACCCAGTTTTCCACTTATGGGCAGGTCAGTAGCCTGCTGAAGTACTTGAGCCACTCTCTTTTCAGTTCCTCCGGGTCAGCTATAAGATCGCCTCGCTCATTCTCCAGAATCTGTACAGTTGGCTGGTAGCTTCTTGGAACTGTTCTAATTTCTTGGTAGAATTTTCGGCTTTGGTTGCACTTTACGAGTTGTTCCATCCCCCTGAGTATATCCTCTAAGTGTTTTCTCTTTGCCTCTCGTATAGCGTTTCGCAGTTCTCTGCGTTTTTCGTGGACTATTCACTATTTTTTTAGTTTTTTCTCGGGTGGACTCCATGCTATCCTGTACTGTTAAATGCTTGAACCTGTTATTAAGGTCAAGTTAAAATTTCTTGCGGGTGTCTACTTCCTTCAAACGTCCGTATTTAAAGTAACTCTCTCGCTGTTTCGTACTTTACTTGCCATTCTGATCTTAGTCCTCAACTTGACGCCCACCATATAGTGGTCAGTATCGCAATCCGTTCCTCTGCATGTTCGCACATTTTCGATAGTACTCTCATGTCGATTTTCAATCAGTACATGATCTATCTGGTTAATGGTTGATCCATCAGATGATTTCTACGTTCCCTTATAGATGTTCTTATCGGGATATATTGTGCTTCTTATCACCATTGATTTAGACTACGTTTACTCCTCGCGCTGGCCTTCGCGACGTAGAGGAGCGTCCCGTGGGTGGCAGATAGGGGTACGGCCGGTAGTACAGCTTGGCTACTTCTTTGGTTAAGTCCCATGGACTCGATGACCAACCATGGGTGTGGTCCTCCAGCACTTTGGGGGTTGTGCGAAGGATTGACAACCCTTCCACGAAAAAAGTATCATTGTTATGAAACCGACATTAAGAGAATTACACACGTTGTTAGGTAAAATTAATTCATTTTAATTAAATTAATAACTCGAAATCTTGCACGCAATTCAGTCTAGTCTTTATTCATTTTAAGAGAATATCTGGCGCTATAACAGCAGAGAAAAACTATGCGCGGAAACCTACATGCTACAGAGCTCTCCCTAATTTTGTAAAAGGCGAGTGAAGTTTGCTAATTCGCACTTCATCTACTTGGTAGACTATGTTATCAAACTTTCTCGCTTTGAGAGGATAGGCGTATTCCGCAATGGAAAGGCAAATGATTGATTATGAATTGATAGAGCAGTTACATTTGAATATTTTTTTTAAAAGTGCGACATTATAATATTTGTTTACGTTGTTTGTTGAAAATCATCTTCAATCACTTTCAATATTAGGCTGCAGTGGAACCACTGTGTCACGATATGCGGTAGATTAATTTATTTAAATAATTATTTAATTTCTTATTATTATGCAGGTAATTTGAGTAGTCTCTTTATATTGCTTATAAAATTTTCGTATACACGTAGTAAAAAGGCAGACTACTAATTCGCAATGCAGTATTCATTTGGCTCGTAATTAGAAGCACGGCAGGTATGTAACGATAGGTATATTTGGCATTCTGTGGTACACTCCTACGTTTCACCAGTTTCGTTAAAGTCCCATGAAATAGGTGGTGAGCCTATTGCCATACATCGGGCACAGATCCAGACTTCGAGTCACTACTAGAAATTCTAAATTAGAAAAGTCCAATAGCACCCGACCCGGGATTCGAACCCAGGACCTCCCGATCGGCACTCGCGCTTGGAACTGCTCGACGAACGAGGCAGTCAATGTTTTAAATACTTTTTTCACAATGTATTTAATATTTTATTTGAAATATTTTATATTAATATTTAGTATTTGTAAAATACAAAATAGTTTTGTTACATTATTTAAATTTTTTTTCACCCCTATTCGAGTCCAGATGTCTCCAGTTCTATTATTTTTCACTTTTTTTTTGAGTTCCTGCTTTTGTGAGAAAAACTATTATTGGGAACCCTTTATCGATGGCAGCATCTAATTCGTATTTTTAAAAACATCAAAAACATACCGAGCTAAGCCCGGTCATCCCAGGTACTATATGTATACTAATACTTGTATATGTGATTTAACACCTATTGACATAACATACAGCTGGATCGTATCTGATTAGCCTAATGATACAAATATTTGTCCGAAATAATAAAAGTATAAATTAGTTCCTTCAATTTTCCAGATAATGATATAAAATTACTCTTGCAGGTATGATACTGCTCTTCATTTTCTCCAAAGTGACAGTATTCAAGGCCGTCTCGATGTATGTACTGATGACGTTCTTCCAAAAACTATTTTATGTCGGTGGACTACTTTTGAATTACTTCTTACGCACCAAGATGGCGAAGCCCCTACCAGTGTATGGAGCACCGCAGGATTATAACACCGTGGGCTACAGCTATGGACCACCAGACCACGAACCAGTACACCATCACGACTCTGGCTATCCTGGCTCCGATCTGACCGACTCCTTTGACTGGCTATTGAATAAAAATGTAAAGTGAAATCCATTGTTGTCTTCTTACAATCCTTATCTTTGTAATTTTTTATGTATTCGACCTTAGATTTAATTTTAAAGGTTACCGAAAATAAAAAAAGTACTAACCGATGTTGAAAAATGGACGGAATATACACTAAGGCACAAGAAATAGAGAACGTTCTAGGATCTAACATTAATTCTATATGATACGGTATGCAGATGTGTTTGTGTAATGCTAAGATTATAAGACATCAGCCGTTTAATCCTCCTGCTACATTTTGGTAATGCAGGTTTCTATCCTATTATCTTTGAAACCGAGGCGTACCTAAATATGTCTTGGATAAAGGCACAGGCTATGCTGTAGTCACAAGACGGCTAATAAACTATGTTTAAATATATCTGTACATATATTATTTATGTATAAATTAAAAATTAATGCTTATTACTAGATCACGTGCCGCTGCCGCGGCACGCCGTTAAGTATGCAGCTACTAAGGTACTGTTCTTTAAACAGAGCCCATTTAAAATTGCTAAATTTTCAATCCTCGATAAAAATTTGTTCTTTCTATTTTCAGCACATTTAAACGAGTTTTCTAGTAGATAATATTCATTTTTACTCAATTTGATTGATGAAAATATTACATTTATATAAAAAGATGTAAGCAATATGTAATTAACGCTATAGACTGGAAGAAGAAAACCTGACACTTGTCCGCCGATAATAAAAATGGCTTACGGCAATGACGGGACTGTTCAATGAGGCTATTATTTGATAATACAAACTGTTTAAAATTGTAGAGTCCTGTTTTTTCAATATAAAATTAATTAACTTAAGACGTATATTTCATTTCCTCTTGAAATAATCTGCTTATTAAAATATGAACTGTTCATCAAGGGCACGTATTATTCAAAGTATAATCACCTCCTTCTCATCTCCAGCGACAGGCCTGTACCGCGGGGAGCTGGAGTCCACTGGTGGGGCAGAGAAGCCGTGCACATAGAGCAACGCAGCCGCTATACCACCTGCAACTGGACCTGCCCAGTACACCTGGAAATATAAGGCGTTTATGCTACATTTTACAAGAATTTTATTATGACATTACTTGGCAATAACAGTGATCATTTGATACCACACAAAGGAGAAATTTTACTACACTATTAAAAAAATAATGTCTGATCTATATGACACGCATGAAATGTCTATATAATTTAAAGAAATATTATATGCCCTAGTTAAAAATAACATGAAGTATGGTTACAATTCATAAGATTTTATCGCTATACATTTTTCAAGGAGACGATTAAAAATGTCCTATCGCTAAAAGTGTGGCATAAGACTGAAGTTGAGTAATTTATGCACAGAACATTAAAAGTGCATTAATAAAGCTGTCAGGAAACTAATTACGTTTTAACTTAATCTTGAATCTAAGCGTATGTTTTGCATCTTATCGAGCTAATAATTACAAATAAAAATGCTTACTTATGTATTCATTTATATGTGGTATCAGTTATCCATTCACAAGACCACAGACTATGCTTAGTTTGGCCGTATCATATGGCCGTCTGTGGAAATGCTCCAAGATATTTATTATTATCATCAATAGCATAGACAAAGTTATATATCATTTACTAGCTGTATTAAAATTGCAGTCGCTTTTGAAACACTAACACTAACTACTGTAATTTTTTGCTTGACAAATGATGCAATGATCATACGTAGGTTTTTTCAAGATTATACAAAACTCACTGAACCGATGTTGATGTAATTTAACATCTAGACAATCTAAAATTTAAGGAAAAACAGTTTGTTTTCTGCAATAAACATACTACCTTTACTACTTACTTTTACTTTACTTTTCGTAAGATAAGTACTATTTTCTTGCAAACGAATATGTTAGGCCGATTAAGGGGGTTATTTATAAATTAAAAGATTAAAAAGGTTTGTAAATAAGTACAAAATAATAAAACTATTTTAAATAAACATCAATAGTGATTAGGTACTACTGGGCCTAGATCACAGCAACACAGATTTATAGACAATGCAGCCCTTAGTAATGACATACAAACCTGTATCGGTCAATAAACAAGTATTTCTGACACAAAATAATTTAGTAAGATAAGAAGAAATGACCTTCACCCTCTTATTTTAATAGCGCATTCCACTCTATATACGCATGTATATACATAATGATAAAAAGCGTTAACATAATTATCATGACAAAGATAAATAATTACAATTTTTCATGATTTCGTTAGAGTCCTGAATAACTGAAGGCAGTTAACACGTCATAGAGGAGTGTCCATATACAGATAAAGAGAAACGTCTTAAAGCCAACCATAAATATACAATCAGTAGACCGCCACGCTAAGCAATTTGTATGTAAAACTTTATCAGATAATGTGTTGATTGATTTATATTCGTGTTTATCTATATTTATCAACTTTAAAAGAAACGATCGACACTCTTAGTATTATTATAACGTTCCGTTAGGTTCCTTACGGGGCAGGCAGTAAGTGCAGAGGTCAGAGTAAAAAGAGTATTTGGTCAAGATAGGAAAATTTTGCTCTATCTGGGCATCTATATTCAACGGCCTTCGCATTGTAGGTACCTATATTTATTTTGTCATTCTTGCATCTGCGATTCTTTCTTTATGTCCGAATCGTCGTTGTCGAAGGAATTGTGTACGTAGGCATATCGTATACAAAATGGCTATTAATATCGACGTGAGACGTAGAAGGCAGGTGTAATAGCAACATAAGAAAGACACGGCCTCGACCGTATTTCTAATGAATCATTCGGCCGTTAGCTAGTTGGCTATCGCTGCCGTATTTAGCGCGGTGTGTGGATGATGGCGTTAATTCTCCATCATTTCCCATATAGACATATAGAGAAATGTGGACCAGATGTTCGGATTATAAAAAGGATTTATTCAGAAAAAACAAGTAGTTTTCTACCTTCAAGTTGGAACATGTAAACAGTGTTCTTTTCACAATGATGTCCAGTTTAATACACGTAGGTACGTTTTTTCGTTATTGCCCGACCAATTTGGATCTATCCGAGCTCCTGCTTCATGAGCTCGCATCGATCGCGGCGAGATCGTAGCGGAGACTCAGACTGTCATCATTTAATCATGTTCCCGAAACGTTCAGAATTTAAAAAGTGATCTTTTTGTTATTAGCGATGTACATCGTGGACACAGTTGCCCACAGCCAGCACTGTTAAGAACGCGTGAGAAAAAATCTTTCAATTTCCTTGTTATTTGTATCAGCAAGGTCGTACAAAATGATCACACAGACGGATAAATCTTTGATTATACACGCTTCACGCGAGCTTGTCGAGTGTGAAGTTAGACACGTGAATGGCCTAATCTAATTTGTATGCGATCGAGGTAGGCACAGATTGACATGACTGTAAGTGCTTTAGGTCGTGTTGTAATTTAATTTTAATTCAATTGACAAAATAATTATTTTTATGTTATCACGTCAGATCCTTAACGAGGTAGCCAGAGAGCACCGAGTGCCAATTATCCTTATCCTTACAGAGCTGATTTGTTTTTAACATTCATCACTCTCTTTATACATGTACGCTCATTTCGAAGACCTCCGACTGCACCATCAACCAGCATCTGACATATTTGGTCAAGATAAGTGAGTCCTGGTGTCGATTAGTCATATGATGTCACTTACCCAGTGATCTGCCCATTCGTTAGCCACAAGAGCAGATCCAAAGGAGCGAGCTGGATTCATGGCGGAGCCGGTGTAGTCCACGGCGAGGAGGTGGCCCAGCGTCACGGTGAGGCCGATGGCCAACGGCGCGGTGGATTTGCTGTCCAGTTTGTTGGGATCGCAAACCTGCACAAGATATGATATAAGACAATACATTTGCTTTCCCCTCTATGTTTTACTTAACTAACCTATCTATAGACAATCACTATATAAGACAAAATGCGGAAAGTTTAAAAAAGGCATATAATATTTAGATCGCAATAGCATGCATGGATATATGTACATATAAATTTTGGTTAATCTATGAACCGTAACCAATAGGTGTTATTTTAAGTCATGTGTTTTATGTAAATAAAGGGTTCATTCTGTACTAGTGTAAGCCTACACTGCGCTCGAAGGGCGGACATTTTTGACACGACCTTAGTTTTAACCATACTACCAATGCGTACCAAAGTAACATACCTCAGATAAAATAACCTACACGCATCAAGTGAATACAATAATTTGTAATCTGAGAATTATATTGGTACTACGGTTTGTGGTTGTAATGATATCTATTAGGATCTGCTCGTATTATTGGCAGGCGAGCGTACTAATGTTGCATTGATATATGTATATTATGTAGGTATGTAGGTATTCAGTGCTGATTCCAAACTAAAAGCAGAAAATAATTTCGTGATATTATAATAATGTTTACAACTATGCGCGGTTTTCCTTAAATAACAACAAACGTCATAAATTTCTTCTAACGATATTTTAATTCATTAATGTAAAACCTAATTATCTAGCCTCAAGTAGTATTACAATCACTTTAGCATTTCATGCAATAGAAAACATGCCATCTCAGTCGAAACACTTAGGTACGTGTCTAACACAACCGTCAACCAGGACTTAGGGGAGCTAACATAAATTTACGCTAAGCATGAATATCTTTATGAAAACAGAAACAACTACCCACATATTTTTTCGTTTAATAAAGATTGAGATATAAAATCATGAATGGAAAAATACGCCCTTTTCAGAGACCTTGGCGGAAAAACTACGATATGTATCGATTATGGTAATTCCGAGCTATTTCATTTCGCGTACTGAAACTGAAAATGTTGAGCGTCACGCGATCTGCCAAATAATTGGCTCATATTTTTAGTCAAACCGTTTGACACACCCGCTATGTCGGCCTTCGATTTAACTAATTAGAAAATATCATTTGCCATTGGCCTGATCCTGTAAATTACTAGGTAATAAATAGATTTTATAGTGGAATAAAACATGAATGTGGCAAGCCGAGGACAGGGCGCTCACTAGGAGAGGCCTAAGTTTAAGAGTGGACTGAGACAGGTTGATGAAGGAGATGTAATAGATTTTATTTTATAATCAAATTGACAGCGGAAAATTAGGAAAATGATAGATATAAATAGGAACTCACAAGCACAACATTCTCCTATGTACTCCTTCATACTCCTATGTAAGCTCGCGTGTCTTGTAGGCATACAATGAAATTATACATACCTACTTCAATTTTTTTGAAAGGGTAGGCAGAGAAGTATAGCACACAAATTTAGTCTTCGAGTTATTATTAGGAATTTCGCGTTAGGAAAACCTAATAATACCAACCCGAGAATCGAACCCATGACCACTCGTTCAGCAATCGCACTTGCAAGTTGCAACCACCAAGATTTCTAGACTAATAAGAATTACATACTAACTTCGATTAAGCAGTTCCAAATGGTAGATTATCGCTTATCTTCATAACATTCTTTATAAAAGTTATTTCAAAATATTTATTTCATGTAAGAAAGTAGCGGCTCTCTTCAAGTGTTTTTATATCTTTCATGAGCACCCAAGGAATATAAGATGACACAGTGCCATGTACGTACAGTGCAGATAGGAATTGTGTCATTAAATTGAATCGACTACGAAACCATTATACATAATAATACATATAATAGTTCTGTATTAAAAATAATTATCTACATTATATTAAAGCTCTGAAGGTTGCGAGACTATACTGTTGGACAATTCCATTATTAGAAAAAGAGGTTTTAAGCCTATTCAGATTTATCTCAAATACTATGTATGTATGTATGTATTAGGGTATTCGTACATTTACGCAGACTAGAGATATTACTCTCAACATTCATAGTATAAAGACTTTGAGGAGAACAAAAGAAGCGATTGTTAAATAGCGATCGGGGCGGGCGGGTAGTAAATCAGTGTTTTAAATATTTCAATGAGGCAGTAGATACTAGGCACTGCGAATTAGAGCAGGGTTCCTGCACACTAATGACGGCGCGGCATGAAACATAATGAATTCATTACCGTTTACCTACCTTTTATTTGAGAATATTTCGTTTCGTATAACTCTGCTTAAACATAAAAACAGCTGTTTTTAAACATTTGACCGAATATTAAATTGGTTGGCTCGTAAATGAGAAAATATGTTTTTCAAATGTAAGGTGTACCCAATCTATATTAACAGACTTTATACTCGTATCTAATTTAAAATAACTTGACTATTTTGTAATGAACCAGTATGTTCCGAGTGTCAAATTATACTTACCCCACAAACAACGAATACGAGAACGAAGCCGAGGAAGAATTCGATGCCGAACCCTTGTAACTGCGTGACGTCGGTTCCCAGCGCGGTCACACCGAGTTTGCCCGCTGCTCTATCTGGAGTGAATGCCTTCAGAAGACCAGAGCCAGCGGCGGCCCCAGCGCACTGGGCGATGACGTACAGCACCGCGCGCACTGGCTTCACTCGTCCTGCTGCTGCCAAGCCTGCCGTCACAGCCGGGTTTATATGACCACCTGAGACATGGCCTATCGCCTGGAAACAAGAGTACACGACATCATAATAAATCATTCACCATTCTTTAGCTTTCCATTGTTAGGAGCAGTCTTCTCTCAGAATGAAATAGATAAGGCCACATTCTCCAGCGAAGTGTGGGTAGACATACTTATTAGATTCATCGCACGCCAGTTATCATACTATAATTACTTAACTACTCCTTTAAGTAAACGAATACCGGAATTGTATACAACGAAGAGATTAACCTTTACGGTAGTACTGTTGATATTTGACACAACACAACTAAGTGCCAGTAAAGTGAACATTGTAGATTTATTAAACAGAGGAGAAAGAAAACAGTGAAGAAGTTAGAGGATCGCAGCGAATGCGAGGTCCTCTACACATTTGTGGCCCAATATTTATGTATAACAAAAAACATCAATGTAGAATTTATTTGTTATTAGCCCTTTAATTTAGAAGCGCAAGTTATATATCCGCTAGTTATGCCCGCGAGTCTGAGGTAAAATACGATTACGACAGAAGCAAAATAATAGTGACTAAAAGGACTAAAGGAATAAAATTAAGTAGTATAATCCGGCTACACATCTAAGTGATCGAAAGTTTGATTAAAATACGCATTACTATTTATACGCATTACTACTTATTTCATCATTTGTATCGTTATCAAATGTTCTGTTATCGGCTAATCGTGGTTTACAGATTACGAAACGATCTGAAGTGACATTGCATTTGTGCTAAGAAAGGTTGTCAGCAGTCGTAAGGTACCTAATAACTGCACTAGGCTGATCGACTACTTTTAGCCGCCTGACAATGTCAATGTCACATCTGCTGTAAGAAATGAGTCATTTGGAAGGCTAACATATTAAAACAACACATATATTATGAAGATTCTAAAAATATTTGCAGTCCACTACTGGTCCACGCGTGTTTTCTCTAAATGGACTGCATGGAAAATGGATACTTGTGCAGCTTACCTAAACTTTATAAGAAAACTGAAAGAGTAATGGCTAAATTCGTTTCGCCAATCCGTCTGATAACGATTAACTAGGCCAGTAGGGTTAGAAAAAAAGCGAAATAGAAAACCCCGCCAGGGCGGTACGGCTAACAGAATAAGTCGCCGACAAGCAACGCCTAATTAATACACGTCACAATTACACAATGCAACTGTTCTACTCGCAGCAGAGATAAGCTATCATTTAGATTTGCATCATGAGGGCTGTCGGGCCTGATAAAAAGAGTGTATGTAAACAACATACGCCATTTCTAGTTATATCTTAACATACATCTCTAATAAATATAAGTTATTTTAAATGTAATAAAAATCGCTGAGTTTCATATTAAAATCTACAGTATTTAATTATTTTCTAAAACTTCTTTCACCGGAAGTCACCGAAAATAATTTTTATTTAAATTATTGTTGCAAGTAAATAAATACAAAATTTAATAAAATTACGAAGTTGAGATCCCACTCTTCAGATTTTCGATCGGTAAACGAATTATTACCCAAAAGCATTACACGGCGATGTGACTTGTTAGAAATTTGTCGTGCAATAATAATTTCTAACGATAAACAAACAAAACTAACCCTGGCGTGGATGATGTAGGAATTAAATGCTGCCCAAATACCCTATTGAGATAATCTTTAGAAGTTCTCCTCAATTACAGGTAGATATTTTTCGTGCGTTTGTTAGATTGCTATTTTTATTATTATCACAACTATTTATAATAATACATTTTTACCATTGTCTTAGATAAGGAAAAATGTAGGCATAAGTAGTGCAGAAGTGGGTACATATCGATAGCCAAAATATAGATTTTGCGTATCTAAATGTTTCCATGAATATTTTCATTATGTGTTATCAGCGCAGATAACGATCCTATCAATCTCTTTAAGGGCGGA
The DNA here is from genome assembly GCA_018244795.1 of Parelbella ahira ahira. Classification (NCBI taxonomy): domain Eukaryota; kingdom Metazoa; phylum Arthropoda; class Insecta; order Lepidoptera; family Hesperiidae; genus Parelbella; species Parelbella ahira. Next base: position 9,893 of record DWME01002270.1, on the reverse strand, counting down.
GCGGGCACAGCTCGTGATATGCAAGCAATTTTTTTTGTGCATCGAATATTTATATTATAATCAAACAAAATATTGACAGCGGACTGGAAATGATTGAGGATTTAGTTACACCTATATCTATTATACATTGACCGAAAATATCAGAACTCGTTTAAACAGAAAGTGTGATTCAAATAGTAATCCATTGTGGTGCACGTGGAAAAGTAACAAAGACAATCTTAAAAGAATTAGGACGATATACCTAGATAACTTTTTGGGAAGTAATTTGTGTATCTTACCGACACAGCGGCGAACACGGCCAGACCGAAGGCGAGGGCGATGAGGACGATGTCGGGGGCTGCGGTCGCGCCCTGCGAGATGTTGATGCAGGCGCCGCACCCGAACAGGTTCAGGAGGAGGTTACCTGCAGAGAACAGTCCATTGTATCACGAGAATAGCATGCGACAAGGCAACGGCAACACGAAGTTAATTGAATGAACAATGTGTCTACCGTTACTGGTGCTGTGTTGAATTCTTTCGGCAGGTAGCAGTGCCTCTATCGTTATCTCAGGCAAATTGAATCTTAAAGCGATTCATCTTAACGGCCATTACTAAAGACATCCATTGTTAGAGATATTGAGTTCAGATGATTATGGGTCGCCAAATTTAAATCTAAATTTCAGGTCGAAAACACACTCGTTTGCAATTTTCAATAAAAGATGGCCTCTATATCAAGCAACAAACATGTTCATGATCAATGAATTCCCCTCAATACTAAGATAAATAGCTATATTAAGATAGATATGGTGCGTCTATTTTTATCAAATTACAGTCAGGGGGTAATTTGTTAAAGTAGTAAGCAGTCATATTGCTTGACGGTGAAATACAGCCTCAACAAATCTTTCTAACAAATCTTATTATCTCCCACCAATCTTCACACGGCGCCGCTGAGTCTTATCTCTCCGCTAACTATATGAGTTTACCGGTTCTGTCACATTGCCGAATGACGGTGCGCACCCTCGTGGTTTACAACAGCCGTAACAGACAGGCAAATATTTAGATACTCTACCACTAACTGTTACTAGCAAACAATGCATCCGAGTTCAATCAGCCATGTACAAATCTTTGGTCTCCGTACAACCATCCCTCGAGGAGACCGTAAATGACAGTTACTTTCTAAGAGGCAACATTTTGCGATGATTGTAGTGAGCAAAGCGTAAAATAAAGTTAATAATAAAATAAAAATTTACAACTGTAGTCAGATATATGTATGTCAAACGTTACAATTTTCTATAGAGTTCTTTTGGATAATTTTATAATGCAAATAAAGAATGTCAAGGGGACACGAGATAATATTAGATTCTTCTCCTATGGAAATTTTAAACTCACCAATAAATTCAGCGAGGAGCGCCTTGCTGATCCCTGCCGCGCCCCCGGACAACTCGTCTAGACCCAGTTTCGTGCTGAGCTCTCCCATGTTTCTGAAACAAAGCGGACGTGAGAAATTCTAATTTCGTAAACAGGACAGTGAGTAGTTGACTATTAGCGACGTCTCCGCCTGGTATCCGGCGGCATGTCGACCGCATACCGAGGAGGCTACTCTCGAGCAATATAAAAATAAACGGTTCATTTTATAACGAGTTCAATGTTTGCTACGGTTTGTTATAAATAACAATAGAGATTCTGTAAATTAAATCTCCTTTTTCTTTACATTTCTCGGTAAAAGTCTGAAGTGTACGAAATCAGTGAGCGTGTATGAAGCAAGAGATGAATGTAAAATAAATTTCCCGCAAGGGATCTGGCGTCATGTTTGACTTTTGTGTAAGTCACAAATAAATAGAATTTAATTGCATTCATACTAATTTATGCTAATTTAATTAATGTTTCCAATTCCTGCATCCCTATTCTAAGTTAACTGCACGTGTCGATGGGCTGCAGTATTTACATTTAAGTGCTATCTAGTTTTGGCTACTATCCGCATAAAAGTAAAATTAAATGTACCTAGTCTATACTGAACATTGTTAAAAGACATTATTGTAATCTACCCTTGTATTCAGTTACGTGATAAACTATCATATATTTTATAAATATGTATATACATACATATTGCGGTACATAAGTCGTCAACCTCAAACTTTCCACTCCCAAATTTGCGTTGACTTCTGAGAATTGCAAGACAGTTGCGGTGTATACAAGTATTTACAATTACTCTTGATCCGTTAAACTCGTTCACGATAAAATCTCGATCACACTTGATAATTTCCAAGATTCGTTCTTACTATTTCGTATTTAAAACAAGCTGGCTGTGGACACTAAATTATTACGTGCTAGACTTTAGAGAGAGAGTAGGGAAGTTGGCGAAAAGATAAACAAGAAATACTCCAGCATAACAGGTTGACATTCCCGTTAGTAGAGAAGTTGATAGTACATCTGCCCATCAAGAAGTCCAGGATTTGGTGCCCGGGCCGGACAAAATGTTATATAGTATTACAGATTTATGCCCGGTGTATGCCGATAGGCTACCCCCTATTTTATGATGGGACGTATAACATTACTGGTGAATCGTGAGTGTACTACACTCCTCTGCGTAACTCCTCTTCTCTACACTCCTCTCCCTTTGAGTAAAAACGGGCGTGATATAGAATAATCAATAGAGTTAAATATAAGTTCTTAGTTGTCGATTTTTATGATTTCTACTGGGCGCTGTGTGGACTTGGCCTAATATTGTGTACAACAAAAATAACGTGTTACAGATGTGGCGTAGAGACATTAAACATTTACATGATACGGAATGTCAACGATACAGGCAATAAATTCTCAGCTCACAGCATGTGGGATACAGTTTCAATTTTCATTTATTACAAACATGTATATGTAATATGAACAGGAAAAAATTTAACGAAAATTAAACGTTTATGTTTTTCTGGTAAAATGAGAATGTACAGGTAGGCTAGAGCGCATTGCTTATTTTTCGACTGACCGTGGTTTCATATGTCATTACCGTGACATATCTGATAAAAAAGTATTTGGTCGATTTAAATACTTTCCTAGCGTCGCTTTCACACAATGATCGCAGTAACAAAGGGCTCATGCCTCGACAGTTATCTACATATAATTTAGACGCCAACAGGGAAATGAGATTGTTGTTAGAAGCGGATGCAAATTATACTAAATAGTTGGTGGAATGGTGAAAATTACATTTGACGGTTCGATTGCAATCAAAATTAAATGTCCGTTAGATCAGATATTTGCTGATGGGGGAGTCAGAATTCTCGAACATCAACGTGCGTATATGAAGAGAGTTATAAATGTAGAAAAGCATGTCAGCTCTGTAAGGATAAAGGTATTTGGCACTCGATGCTCTCTGCCTACCTTTTAACAAACCTGACCTGATAGTGTAACAACAATGTGTTTAAAAATAATTATACAGTGTCATATCCGGTTAAACGGTGTGTTGTTAAAACGGATACAATGATAAGCGACGATCAATTTATGCATAGAACCCATATTACTACAGGTTGGCTGCGATAGACCTCGAACGTGAGCTGAAACGCTAAAATCTGGCAACGTCGTCCGGTGAAATTTATTGGCAATGTTTTTGAATTAATAAATGGGCCCTTGACCCTGTCACGGTTGTAATGAGAGGCCGAAGTATCGTACAAGCTTTCCTTAAAATTTGTAGTATTGCAAAACAGGTTATTGTTTTTATTACAATGTACAATCACTTTATGTGTCGGTCCGGGCGTAGGTCTCCCTTAAGCTTTAATGCAGTTTCATGGGAAGTTTTCCTCGTAATCCTGGCCATAATATATAATGACTTGACAATAATCCCCAAAACATATGGTGATAGCACATGTTATTCTATGGCAATGTTAAGTTCTTGTTTTGTGGTATAATAGGGATGGAACTATACATGATAGGTACTTCAGGGATATATATCCACAATATACGAGTATAGTACTCTCAGATTACTACAAAATATTTTCTTTCTCTAACAATATGTTTAAGTAGTGACAAAACTGTCGACATGACATCAATAGCTGTAGTCATTTTTTGTGTTTAGTTTCCATCTTTCCATCTTCAAATTTAGCTGTAGTTTTATTGTAAAGATTAGTAGTTGAATTTGATTAGTAATTGAGTTTGGGTATTTCGAGAACGATTTGAAAGTTGCAGGTTGTTACATACCGGAGTAGGCAGAGACAACTGTCTGCTATATATAGCTCTTATTCACACAAAAATGACGTATTTCTTCGATCTTATTGATTGCTCATACATGCACGTTCGTTTTGCAGACTTGATTCCGCTATCAGCTTTAAATTATTTTAATTGTAACGCCTTAAAAGTGGCGTTGCCTTGCAGTGGAATTATGCACTCTACCTTCGCCCTCATTTTTTTCATTTCAAGAACGATGTGCGGAAAACGTAAACCAGTTATAAACTCTTCTTTAATATCACCAGCTCGTTCGGCCTTTGGTCAATTTTGTAAGGCTAACTGTGTACTTGGGTCAAGATGCTAATGTCAGTGTCGATATTGATTTTTAACTACAAGCATGAGTACATAAGTATTATTACTTTTTTTATTTACTTTTATAATTACCTTAAGTTGAGTATGTACTTAGCTTAGCACACATTATTATTATCTTTGTGATATTTTTTATATATTTTATATGTGGTTTCTACAATACAGTTTACTGAATTCCATTTTATAAAAGAATTCATAACAATTGAAATAAAAACATTCTCAGTTCAGATTACATTTAATGCAGGATAATAGTTCGAAGGAAAGTAGTTAGGGGATATTTAAGGCTTAACTTCATCTTAAGTGGTCACTTTAAGTCATGCACTTTGAATCAAATCTCAAAAATAACTGAAGTTTATTCGTGCCAAGATGGAAAGATCTACCAAGTATTTTTAGGTCTTTTTTATTGTGACGGGGTAAATACAGAAGAAAAAATGCAGTCCAAAAAACAAATTAAGTCAGTGACAAACTTCTTCCAAATAAGTGTATCAAAACAATCTACATATTTAATTACAGAGTAACAATAAACAGAAGTAAACAAAGGTTGTTCTCAGCGTGTCATCATTCTATGCTGGATCCGCTTTGAAGTACATAGATATAATGTACTTGGATGTTTGCAGATGTTGATCAATGCAGATCGTGCGATGATGACTCCGTACAATTAAAATACCTTCATACCTTCATTAAGCGCGGCCATTGAATGTAATTATCGGAACCCAGCGGATATGCCACGTATGTACATGTTATGTACTTAGTTCAATACGTGTTCAATTATGTGTAATAGATAAATATACGGTAGACGCTCGGAACTTGGATTTATGCCCGGTTGGAAGGTAATAAGGCTTACCGCTCAACCCCCGTTCCAGCAACTACAACATAACTGGTGAAGAGGGAGTTCTGCACTCTTCTGTAATATTACATTATAAATACACGCCTTTAATCTGTACTACCTATAACACTACAAAAGGAACATCCGCAAGAACTATGTAACTATGTAAGGTTTTTGCTATTGCTAGTTGACGTGCGTGGTTAGCTATTGAAGTCGGGTTCAATTAGAAGAAAATTAGTTAAGTAGCATGTCTCGGAATCAGTATTAGAAATCATTCAACTTTCTTGGAGGCTTATACGGCCATTTTTAATTACATTGATCGACCGATCGCTTATTTTTATAATATATTTCATTTCTATCACTCAGATATATAAGAAATTAGAGTTGATATTATAAAGACTGATTATATACTTGCCTCTTGATTGTGAGTTAAAATCTGATTTGAATATTATTACGAAATAACGGTAAGCGTGACAAAATGCAACTGTTAAATAGTTCTTCCAAGGAATACACGTGTGTTAATTGCTATATGCTTCTTACACTGTTATATAAGTATATAATGTTTTATGTAAACGTCGGAGGTGTTCGCCCTTGCTTCGGGTGTAGTGACGAACACGCTAATATCTTGTGACAATACAGGAAAATGCTCAGATTGGGGACGGTGCGGGCGCGGCGTCAATCATATTTGCAAGTAAAAAATGCTTTATTAGCATGTGTTCCAATTGAATGTTTATCATTTTTTTATCTTATCTTTTCATGTTTAATTACTGTTCGTAGACGGGTTATTTCAGTCAGCGTGATACCTTTTTAATTAACCCGCCGCGTTTTAACCGTATTGAATTGTACATGTTATAAAAAACAAACATGCAAGCTGTGTATTTACGTGCTATACTCGACATTGGTGTTCTTACTGCCATAGAGAGATTTTACATTATACGTGCATACATATGTACGTACTGTGCCGCCTATTTGACATAAATGTAGGCAGATTGAGGGTTTCCATTCGCTATAGTCCTGGCAAACTTCTTTTGCATTTTCTATATTCATTAAAACGTAAGATCACGCCTGTAATCCCCGAAGGGGTAGGCAGAGGGAAGTAGTAAGCTCCCACGTTTCACCAGTTACGTTTAAGTCCCATGGAATAGGTGGTGAGCCTATTGCCATACACCGGGCACAGATCCGGGCACCGTTTAATCGTTTTGTTATAAATCTTAGTTTGTTAACACCCCTTAACAACTTTGCTATAAGTACTCAATATTTTTCAAATATTTTGTTAATTATTTAATTTAGTATATTTAATTGCATTATTTTATTATCTAGTCCTGAGGAAGGCTTTCGAAGCCTTTGATCACGAGAAGAAAGGATGCATAGGCACTGTAATGGTGGGCACGATCCTGGGTATGTTGGGTCATCAGGTCACAGACGACACCCTCAAAGAAATTATAGATGAAGTGGACGTTGATGGTACGTTGATATTTTTGATTCCATTTCATCATATCATATTTATCATGAACCCTTTTATCCTTCTATTGATGGAAATAAGTGTCCCCTTAAAACGAGGATTAGAACAATATTCGACTGAGCTGGTCAAATACGGATCACTTCAGTTACATTAAACAAGTATCAAGACGTTTTGTTAACGTTATGCAAATTAGCAACTGTTATAGTTTTAAAATATATGTAGTCGTTTTTGAATATACATGTGTACCTAATAGGAGCCATATTTTTTTATAAAATACCACGAAATTCTTGCTTGTACAGTTTATATACCTACATATATATGTGTAATTCATAGTTCAGCTGTAAAATATTAATTGAAGTGTGGGTGTTAGAGAATAAAACTCAAAAATAAAAAAAGAGGACTACAATTTGAAAGGTTGTAATCGGATCAGTAGTTTTATAGTAATTTAAAAAGTGTTTAAGCAGATAAATTGAAAGCACCAGAGGAATGTTCATAAGTTCCTGGATATATTTATTTTGTATGACTTTTCTGATGTAAAAAGAGCTATTTAATAGTTTACATGCATACAATATTCAGACAGTCCTTAAAGTACGTAGGTAAACTGGCCAGAAATCAAAAATCACACATCGTGTTAAGCTTGCTTTGTACGATGATCATGACGATGATGATGATTATGACGAAATAAATCTTATATTTATGAGTAATAAAAATAAAAAAGATAAATAATATTTTTATATGTGAAATGATCAATAATTGGCGTAAATTTGGAGATATTAATATCTAATATCTAATCAATTCAAGACGGAACAGTTACTTTGCATGGTACATCTGCACAAAGCAATAAAACGATGCAGCTTCCATACATTTATTGGAACAATTTTAGCGCGTGAGATGCATTGAAGGTAAATAAACTGTATACGTGTATCATAGCATAATGTTGCCAAAAGATACTAGTTGAGATTAATTTCTATTCGCGTACCATTCTCCATGTTGTAATGGAAACTTCCAATGTGAGATTGTCTGGAACATATTGATATGGAATGATTGCGCTGGAACTCCGTATAACTATTACTATTTGCTCTACGTATAACTGTTACTCATATAACTATTTGTGAGTCTCTATTATGTTTTTGAAATGGATATTAAATTTTGCAACTCTGAAATGTATACTGCATTCTTGAAATTAACATCAACATTAGGGGTGTTCATGTCCATTTTTCAAATTACTTCAGTTTAGTTTTACATATATCAAAACGCTGGAGACCTTACGGGAAAGGCAGTACTCTAAGAGGTCGCACTAGTTTCTTTTACATCATCTTTTTCTTTGCATACACAAGTCCCTTTGATAAGAAATCTATTAACAAATAATAATAATAGAAAAACACACACAGCTACTATATACATATGTACATGAGCTGCAATATGTAAAACTTATCTATCTTTCGACACATTAAAAATATATAATATTCTGTAATATGAAAAGAAATATATAAACAATGTTATTTTTGAAGGCTCCGGCGAGCTTGAATTCGAGGAATTCGTAACGCTGGCCTCGAGGTTCATGGTTGAGGAGGACGCTGAGGCGATGCAGCAGGAACTGAAAGAAGCATTCCGGTTATATGATAAAGAAGGTAACAATAATACAACACTGTTGTATACCACATAAGAAGACAAAGTAGCATGAACAAGAATAAAACAAGAACAATAGACGGTCTTAGCCCTGAAAGAGATATTTCTTCCAGGCAACTTAAATGGACGGAGCTAATTTATATAAAAATAAAATGGCGCAGTTCGTTGAATATTAAAATAGCTACATACATAATATATATGTATATGTAAATACAATTATATACAGTGAGGTACTAAAATGTAAATCATTATTATTATCGACCCTTTTATCGGTTTGACGAGACGGTTTTATTCTGAAGTGTATCTATATATATCGTGTAGAAAAATGTAAAATGTCATTTGAGAATGAACACATGCAGTAAAACTAAAGTGCAGCACTGCCAAGAAACGTAGTAAAGTTAAACACTAAGATAATCACCGATAAGAACAGTATTTTTGTTTAGGTACCTAATAACTGTGAGGATAAAAAATTTAATTAAAATTTGAAAACGTATACCGAGTTAAGTAACTTAATAAACTAAATGACCAAAATGTCCTGTTTTAGTAACAACGTTTAATCTTCGTAATAACACAACATAGTATTAGTAAATAGTTCAATGTGCGTATCCCAACGAGATTAGAGCATGACTCAGATGAAATGCACCTGCCATTTCGTTAGTTCTATTCGTGAATAATAAAGGTGAATGAGTTTTATGATCTTCGGCCTTAGGAACACTACGATGAGCATGCAAACTATCAATTAGGAAGTAATTAGTACAGTTTCTAACGAATAGAGAGATGTAATGGCTGATTGCTTAGTAAATCAAATGTTGTTTCATTTTGTCATTATTAATCCACCTAGCGAATTGTTCTGTAAAAATTTCTTGTATTTATCCAACAATTTATTGACTTCTATTCTTATTATACCGGAGCATATATATTTTTCTCTTCAATACGGCTAGGGTGGTAAGGAATATTAAAATAGATAGTTATGAATATTTTTGTTGACTTTAGTTCTCGGAATTTTAATATTATTATAAATTTCTGAAATGGTAATGTTTCCTTTTGTTGATTAATTATCCAAGATGCACGAAGTATAAACCGCTTTAATGTTCGATGCCGTTATAGTGTAGTGTTTGTATAATTAAAAACGGAAACAGATCCAAAAATCAACCTTGCGTATTCGGTAGCATAAAAAATAAAGCTAAAAATAAACATAATAAAAGTAATATCCGAAAAAAGTTAAACAAAACGCATTGAGTTTTGTAACTAGTCTAATAAATAATTATTTTGACAGGCAATGGATACATTACAACACAGGTGTTAAGGGAGATCCTGCGGGAACTGGACGACAAGATCAGCGCTGAGGAACTTGACATGATGATTGAGGAAATATTCGACTCAGACGGTTAATCGGGGTTCGCTGACAGCCAACAACGATGACTCAGTGTGTGACTCAACATGTTTAGAATAATCTTGTATCAACATAATATTAGA
>DWME01002269.1:0-21430 GCA_018244795.1 Parelbella ahira ahira | reverse complement strand
AAATCTTTTTCAGTCTCTGTAACACTTTAATACCGCTTGGTAATTTTTTTTACTATTGAGTCAAGGCCACGACTGTTCCAGGTAATTTAAGTTTAATTTTTGATAATTAATCTTATAGTTAACATAAGGCACATTTAATTTCTGTGCAGTTGTTAAAATAGCGCTATGATACATAATAATAATTCATATTCATAAAGTGTTCCTATATGAAAATAACATGATTATGCTTTTAACTCCTACACTGCAGTCTGCAGTGTAGATCTACAATGTAATACATAATTGTGATTGATTGCGAAGCGAAGCACGATAAAAAATTTGTTCTTGAAACGAGGTCGTCTGTTAGAAATCCAATGATAACAAGTATATTTTAGGTAGGATCGATATCGTAAGAGAAATACGTTTTTAGAATATATTTTTCGAAAATTCCAAAGTGGCAGTCGACGATATATGTGTTTTCATACAAAATTCACCTCGGAATGTAAACGCTAACTTATTGCACGTCCAACTTTTGTAGCGAAGTTTGAAATTCATTTTGGAGCTAAACTCAATCCAATTTGTATGGATTTCAAGCTTTTAATAGTAAAATGTTTGCACGAAAGTTTTAAGCTTATTAAGCCTCGATTCATACGTTCTACAATACAAAAGCAACAGTTATAAAATTCTTTATTAATAGTTACTTTAGGTGAAATGTATTTTAGATTTTATGTGATTTTTTTGTCTATTATTACATTGTCAAGTACTTAGGCTCGCAATGCACTTGGTTCAAGCGTTGTTAGTGTCAAAGTATTTTTGTTTTAACGTTCTAAACGCATTACGCACGGGACTCGGCATTTAAAATACTCTTCTTCGTAAATACGAAAGCCTCTTCAATATACGTTACTATGTGTAACCGTTAAATGAATCTCTCACCTAATTTTGATTCTTCCCATAAAAGATTTTATCTTTGGAAAATTTTTTTTTTGGTAACTTTTCCCACTCTCTTCACATCCGACATTTTGATGTACTGTACATGTACTTATACATGTGTAGATGGGAACGGGCAGGTTCAATTTAGGCTCGCTGTGACTGGCGAGCGTTTTTGGCAAAAGCATTTTTAAACGGTTTCCAACATGACTGTGTAACTATGCAAGCTCTTGACAAAGAGTAAACCCGACGGTGTCGTAAGAAGCGACAAGGACTTGAGTAAACTAAATTAAGGAATTAGTTCAACTACCATCTTAGACACTTTTTATCAGAATCCTTTATATCGTTTTTTTAGCTTAATTACGAATGTAGTTTTTATATCGGACTCACTACTGAAATCCCAAGTACGGTATTAAAACCCCAAACCCCTATTAGGTATAACTGTTGAACAATTTAGCAGGAGGGGATCTAGATTTTATAAGTCCACGCATACTAAGAAAGAATTTTAAAATGCCATAGGATAATTGTATGTTAACATTTAATTAAGAGTTCGGGTATGAACTAATTCGACCAAAATCGCTCTTGCTGAGAGTTCTCTAATATTGGCCCAGCAGTGAAAATTGTGTTAATAGACGATGACGATGTTATGAAAAAGTATAAAAAAATCTCATTTACATATTAAATTTTAACACAACTGAATGAAATTCAGTATTCGTATATCCACCGAGAACTCTGCATGCCTTTTGGTTTGCATTCTACATGTAATTATGATCTTTTTTGTTATCATTCTGTGACTGTTACATGATTCATAATATTAATTATTTGATTTGGTTTTTAATCCTGATTAAAAGTTTGTTATTCCTCCTAAGTCCTTTATTAATCACATATTTGTAGATGACTGTTACAAATTTCCTCACATTCAAACGTAATTCATTGTACCAGATGAAACATAGAGGTAATAGGTGCGATGCCCAATTTGCCCAAATTGGTAAAGGGATCGTTGCGAATCGAATGAACTTTATGACAATGTAAGAAAGATCCACTTTTAGTGTATTTAACTGCAACATTGGCTTCGCGTTCGCTTTATGAATTTGGCAGTGCTCCAATAATTGCAAGTGCTACCGGGTCGTGCGGTTGCGTCATACCAACAGAGATTTTACGGGAACAACAGAATCGATTTGAATTACGATATAGCTTTATTCGGTATAGTTTGTTGTGGACAGCAGATACTGTGACATGTTACACAATGTGTTTGCGACTGACTTTTTTTTATTTTGAACAATTTGAAATAGCCCAGCTGCACGTTGCAAAACGTTAGAAATTAGTAAACGAAACAAACTTTATTGGCTGTCCACGTTCACATAGCTAATACTTTTAAAATTTTCTACTGTTGTTTCCAATTGTTCTTAATTGTATATAATGATTTGCATAAATGAAATCTTTAATAGATTTTTGTAAATTTTGATGTTTTTCTTAAACAACAACTGGCAACTTTAGGCTTGGGGTGTGAATGCATACATTGTTAAAATATGTTTTTGTTGTGAAACAAAATTAATCACATTATATCTTTGCAGACTTCCTCTGTCCAGTACCAAAGACACGGCTGGGCGGCTGTGAGAGCATGGTGCGTTGCGTGGTGGCATTCAGGCAGAGATGACCTGGAAGATACCGAGATGGAAGAGGAGCCATCAGATCCCGGATATGCTACACCCGTGTCCGTTGAAACACCGTTGCAGAGTTCTGTATCCAGGTAAATTTTAAATATTTTCTTCTGATTTTCGTTTAAAAAAATTACTTACATGTACGACGAGAATATTTTTGCTTTGACGGCGGATCTTGCCAATAAGTCTATGAAACTATAAACAGCCCGGAAAACCGTAGACGAGAACATCCAGAATAGTATGTTTAATAATATGTACTGTGAAGCACGGAAATGTGCGTACAAAATTTGCATTAGTACGAAACAACCGGCAATACATTACAGTTCATTTGCACTCTAAAATCGTGTCAGGGCTACAAACGCTTCAAATATCAAACATTGACGAACAAAAGGAAAATTATGCATTAATTAAAACATCATTTTTATTTTTTGGTTTATTCGAGTGGTTTATGCTTTAAGTTCAAGATAAATAAATTATGATTCTGATGTCATTTAGCCTACCTGTTATAAATATTACCTAGCAATTAATTCAAGATTGTGCAGACAAATGTACGGTGAAGATACTTATTCTGGGTGCACAGATTAAGTTTTGTTAACTATATTGTACATTTATATGCTTATGTGACTGAGTCTAGTAATACTTATAAACTTCTATTAATTTAATATTACCTTACTTGTCTTAGGTGTACTTCGATAAATGCCATCAGAGATCCATATGCGTCACGAGTTAATTCTGGTGGTGTATCTTCTGTAGAAGATGGAGGAACCTCGCCTCTACGGCTCAATTATGACGCATCGTCACTTCTTCCTACGGCTAGAGATAGCAGATCTCTACCACCAAACACAAGAATCAACGCCTCGGCCTCGCCAGCACCAAAATCAGCATCCGCAGATTCGGTGTATACTATCCTAATCAGATTACCTGATACAGAAGCTGAGAGACCAAGTATAAAAATGATCACAGAGGAATCTCCGCCAGCCAACGCAAGAACACATTACCGACCACCGACCAGAGGTGATTCGGAACTGAACATTCATCCGGCCGGCCACGGAGCCTTGACGAGAAGAACGTCTCATATACAGGACGTACGAATACCTCTTAACGCTAAAATAATTCCTAAGCAGCTGGTTGGCAAAGGATTTTGCTCGAAGCAACCAAAAAAGAAGAAAACCCAGGAAAAGAAACAAGAATCGAAAGCAGCAAAAACATTGTCCGCTATACTTCTATCTTTTATAATCACTTGGTTGCCTTACAACATTTTGGTGTTGTTGAAACCTCTCACCGCATGCACGGTATGCATTCCAGACGAACTTTGGTCTTTCTTTTATGCCCTTTGCTATATAAACTCCACGATAAATCCCGTCTGTTACGCTTTATGCAACACAACATTTAGAAGAACGTATGTGAGAATCTTGACTTGTAAATGGCATAACAGAAATAGAGAAGCTATGATCAGAGGAGTGTATAACTAGTTTTTATAATGGAAATCGTTGTAGAATTAAAGACGGTTCAAACTCGGTGAATATGAAAGAGAAAATTCGAATTGGCTAGCCGATATCAATGAATGAACGAGTTGAGAACTGGATGCGACTGCAGAGCTATCTATCAAGTTAATGCATACGGCTTTGCCAAAACTATACCGAAAAGTTATCGCAAACCATGAATCGATTTATTTACACGACAATTCTTGCGAAATGTAAGCAGTTACATTATTAAGGGTGTCGAACATATTTTGAAACCGCATTCCATTGAGACAGTATTTTGTATAACTTGATAGATAATTCAAAATACCATGCTGAGTTACGTGGAGCAACTTCTTGAAAACACCATGTTGAATTTCGCAAAGCGTTTTCATTCAAAAATTTCGTTTTTTTGGTTTATTGTTTAATTTTTTTTAATACAATAGTGTTGGAATGATTGATTGTCCTTAATGAGTCCATCTTCCCGTCCATTCTTTGGTTTATTTCGTAACTATGTGATTACACTTATCACTATATTAATAATTAACGTACATATGCTTTGTTGGACAGGTCGTTTATTCAATAAAGATCAGTTTTAAGTAGTACAATTTGGTAGCATTTGATAAGTTTTGTAAGTGATAAATCAATTCGAAGGTAAATCTAGTCAAGTAAACAATTCTCTAGTCAAACATTTGTTTAAACGGTGTTCGATAATGTGTGAGCTTCTAGGATTAAAATCGACGAATTTAGAGCGTGGAAAATTGATTTCAACAAATCTTCATGACTGCTTACATACATTTCTCGATATTTTGTAACTGCAGAAAGACGGGATAGGCGTTATGAAAAATATAAACGTATTGATTTTATCTCCTTTTGTATCGACCAATGTCTTTGAATGTAATTGATAATTAAATATGACGTATAGGAGTAATTTTAAAAAGTTTTATTTTTATTGTCTTGTATAGAGATCGATTCATCTTTTTTGTCATATACTGTTTCAATCGTTTCATCTACAAAAATGGCATTTACGTATATTAATATAGAAATTGTAAGCAATATCGTAAAATTTTTATGCGAACTGTATATATTTTAAGATTTTTAAGTGACGATGGAATTGACATATTAACGTGTTTAATATATTTCTTTATTCGGTGTTTTATTGTCTTTTTGCTGTGTATAATGTCTAATGTGAATTATATATCTTCTAAATTATAATACAACGATTTAGATGTGGTGTTTACTAGGGTTTACTCGTTTAAATCATTCGTTCAATAGTTTATTAGTCGCAATGTTTGTACAGGTGTACCTTTCTGCCAGAGTTAAAAGTAATGAGTCATAGTATGTTCATTCCGGATAAATTCTTGTTTTCACTACATTTGACATATTCAATACAAAACTTGGAATGGAATGTCGACTGTCCAAATATTTGGCTTAGTATCGGATATTAATTTATTCATAAATAGTTCAGTGTTAAGTTTAGCTTTTATCAACAAGAGGATCTTCTAAAAAACAAACAGAAATTTTGCACAATAAAATGAATGAAACATTATGACTGTAACAATCTTAATTACAATTCAATTAATCTCTGCGTATTTGTGATAATATATTTTAAAAAATGAATTAAACGAGTAAATCTATTCGTTTTAAACCATTGGTGGCTGAAGACAGAAGTAGATGCTGATTGAACTCGCATTAGCTACACTGCTCTTGATTCCTCCAGTCCTGGAGAATATTCGAACTGGGAGAGGGTTTGATTGTTAATCAAGGTAAATATTTATGTGATGAATATAAGTATTTGTTCTGTATCTCAGTGTATAAACCCATCTACATATTTCCAAAAACTATAGACCTGCCTGAGACCGCTCTTATTGTACCCACAATTTATGAGTTTTCATATGTTTTGCCCAAACCCTCTCAAACTTGAATACGTGTTGTTTGAAGCCTGGACTTAATTTATATTTCGCGCTTAACTTACTACTGTTATAACATATCTACTTCTGAATTCGGCTGCTATATATTAAATATAATTCTTCAGTGTCAAACATATGTAATTAAGTATTTAAAATTTTCATGATAATTCTAATGTATATCTATTTTGAAACCGAAGTAGCATTGTATATATTACATTTAATTCAATATTTGATAAGTTGTAACATTTGTATTGCTATTATATTTAAAATTAAAATATAGATGGAATATTGTTATGGGAATATTCCTTATATACAAGTAATAAATATTTGCGTATAATGTGAGATATAAATCCATAATTAATGTCGTAAAACGTTCCTTTGTTGTGGGTGAGGTTTTATTAACCGAAAATTTTTAATAATATATTCTATGTGTAGTTTTAGAAGATAATTATTATAGTAATATCAAACGCAATGTATAAATTAGAGAGCCATAAAGTCGAAAATAAATGTTGCAATTGAAATATGAAATAATTTTTTGTTAAAAATGAATACGGATTACGCATTTTATTTTCGTTGGGCAGAATGTTCGATGTTTGGCTTCCGTAATCTTTGACATTAATAATTGATTTCTTTTTCAGTATTCTTTTTTCTAGCCTTTAAAAAACCTTTCTATCATTTGATTTGTTAAATTTACAGAGATTATAAGGTTATCTTCAGTATAAGCGATTTCCTCAATACGATATTTTCATTCGTAAGATTTAAGTGGTTATAGTACAATAATCCATCCGAATCCTGATATAATCCGACAACATAGCCTAGAACGTATTAAATTACACCGTCGTCATTTCAAATGACAAGTAGGCGAAGTTAGAAATGTCAAAGTTACCGAAACATGTTTGGCTACGGTTGATATTATTCTAAAAATAAATGCATTGAGTTATGATATTCATGAAATGCGTAATCCAGCAGCGTCGAGTGTATTCTTACCAATCATTACAAATGTCAATTTGTAAGATTTGTGGCCTGGCGTTATATAAAGGGGTTCTATCATTTCTTATTAGATTTATAGATATTTATACACAAAACGAATCATTTTTTACATGAACTTTACTACATACAGAAAATTGTAAGAACGATTTTAGGTATAGCAACACCGACACACATAGATTTACCGTAGTCAAAATTTTACAGTTATGCAACGAATGGATAGTCGCAGAGTAACCACTGGGTGGGGGTGGTGGGGGTCGTGGGTGGCGAAGGTTGCAGTCCACCCTTTTTTAATATAAGCGTTAGTAGACTCGAAAGTAATATTGAATATTGTTTGATCACTTTGCATACGTTCTATAATACTATTTGACACAACGATGCACTACAGCTCTCAATTCATATGACAGCATATTTTTTTATTTAACTAAAGACATTAACGAACGTATAACAGTCTCAAGTGGTCTATGTCATTCAAAAACATCTAGAACCGACCAGGACCAGGGAAGTAGGAATGGGACAGTCAGCGTCAGTTATACCAGCTAATAAAAAAAAAAAATCGACCCACGTGTCATTCCACTGTTGGAAGATGGGTCTCCTCTCATATTGAGAGGGTTAAGGCCGTAGTCTGCCACGCTGGCCAAGTGCGGATTGGCAGACAATATAAGTTGCTAATTAAATTATTAGTAAGGATTAATAAGCATGTCTTGAATGAACTTTAATTCTCTGAATTCATTAGCATTCTTATTTTACTGTGGTTCTGTTAAATTAGCATATTTTAAGGAGCATGTTGTAATTTAATCTTAACGAATGATGTTTGTAATGGTTAAAGGTTTCCATCCATTACACCGTTTTACATTAATCCTTAATCAAATGTATCGGCTAGTATTGATGTCTAGAAGTTATCGATGTCGAGAACGAAAATCTAAAGAAAATAAGTTCACATGTTTTCACACGAGAATATACCAGCCAGACAGATGAACAGTTATTTTGTCGCCTGTAATATGATATGGATGGTTTCGATCGTGGAATGAATATTTTTGATCGAGGTAAGGAACGGTGTAGTGGACGAAGCCTCAAATGCTTACTTAAATCTAATTCCTAAATGTATTAACAACGCGCACAGTAAGATTAGAAAGTGGTTTAATATATTACCTGTGAATGGCCGTATTGTTTTCTAGTTCGTCTTGTAAATGTACATTTTCTATAGGTGCAATGTTACGATTTTGAAGCACAATTTTCAAAAATACGTGTTATATTAAACATTACATTACTTTTATAATTCTAACTTGATCAACATTTTACAGATTATAAAGAAGTACATAAAAAAATACTTTCTTATAAGTTCAACAAAGTCCCAAATATCCTACAATATTTTTATAGAGCATCTCAGTAAGACTACAATTTTTTTTCTGTCCTTACTTAAATCGTATGTTGTGGAATCCATTCACAATTCAACGATGTATTTATTGAAAACAAATTTCTTGCTTTAAATTCCTAACTAAACTATTTTGTAAACTGTGTACATAATTTTTAGCGTAAACTCCACACTTGTTCCGACTACATTATTAAACATAGTTGGTGTTAAAGTAACTGAAAGTTAACAGCCATATAACCTGCACAAAAATCTACATTAGTCAAACATCATTATTTTTTAATGATTGTTATTCAATAATTGTTGTTCAATGATCCAATGATTATTCAATCTTTGATTTTTTTGGTTTCGATTTACACTAGCGTGTGCATTCACCCTGAAGATTCTAAGTTTCAATGCGATACAAAATAATTCAACCAACGTCGAAATATTTAGAATTATAATTTTACTTTAATAATTATAATTATATGTGGATGTTTATTTGATGCGTGTAAAACCAACCTCAGCATGATAAAACACACCATAATATTACACAAGCATTTTTAAAACGTAATATTCGATCGTAACGTGACGTTTCTGTTTTAACTCGTAGCAACCTCCAATATTCACAAGATTTTGTAATATTTCTAGAGGAAGATGAGCAATTTAAAAATAATGAATATTACTAAATAAATGTGTCAGTTGTATCGATAATCATAACGCTTTATTAACGTGTAAGTCAAAGGAAAACAATAATGTATTATTATTGAATTGCAATATAACTGAATCTGAGCGATGGCCGGGTTTTAATCGTATCGTCTTATGTATTTGGGTTGTAAGCGTCGGGTGTCGTATGTACGGTCTTCTTTAGATATAACTAAGTTTTAGCTTTAAGGATGAGTACTATTTTTTAAATACTGGAAATTTAAAACGAATAGGGCCCGATGTTAAGTGGAGGCGATGTTAAGTGGTATGGTCCTATTAAAATTATTAGTGGGTTGCAATCGCAATTATTAGATTTATTTATATACAGTCTGTGGTTTTCGTAGTTATAAACCCTGTTGTTCTAAGCAGAAAAATCAGAGGTTAGTGGTTTTTAACTGCTTAGAATTAACCTAATCGCAGCAATATTAGCAGTATTTAAAGGTATTTTTTGTTATTGTACTTTAATATAATCTTAAAATTTTATGTAGTATTCTTACAAATGCCAGTTAAGTTTATTTTTCAAAGGTATGTTTTGAAGCCACATATATGGTGTTATAGGTCGCGGGAATCCCAAAAGTACACTGGTGTACATGCACCTTAATAATTAGACTTTGCGTTTCTTCACTGTCTGTCCTCGATTTAAAAACATAGCAATGTATTTTGAGAAAGACATTAGGTATAAGATGTACATTTTTTGTAAGTGCAAAAAATTCGCATCATATTTACTTTTATCCTTATGGTTTAATATAAACTATTCAAATGCACGCGCGAACAAAAAATTTGAGGTTTCTATATTAAACACATAAATTGGATTTTTTAAATATTTTAATTAAAAAACATTGAATTAAAGACAAGGGTTTTAAACGAACTGACGTATTATACATAAATAAATAAAAAAAAGTATTCTCGTGTAATGTAGAATTATAAAATGAACTTAAATGTATTAAAAACCGTAATTGTGGAGTATAGTATAGACTTCGTCTTTTGTATGAACTTTGCGTATAACATGTGGATGTGTAGCGTATTTATAGGGTAAGAAACATTGATCAACAGATACAATTCATTTATGACAAACTATCTTAAATAATATACCATTATTATGATTAAATATTTGTAAATAGAATTATTTATTGCATCTATATTGACTATATCTGATCCGACAGCTGTCAATCTGACAACTGGAACACTTAGTCAAAAATGTGTGTGACCATAAACCATTTTTATTAATTGTTAGAGAAAACGAAAATATTTAGAATTCCTCTTGTTTAAATAAAAATATTTATCAAGAAAATGTCTTTGTGCAATAAATATGGGATATTTATAGCTCTGTACCTACGTATTTTTTATTAATGATAATTACAAACAATAGTACAAGACAATTACATAGACATTAACCTGGATATAATTATATAATTGTTTATTAACACCACAGTATAATAATGGTCACCACATGGTATAAAAATAGGAAAATGTTCAGTACCTAATACTGATACGGCACCTGAATATTGTTAAATCTACAATTGTATTAGGGGTTAGACAAGCGTTTACTGTGAAATGACAGCAATAAATAATATTATTTAAAAATTATAATTAATTATTTACCCAATTCAATATGATAATAAACTTTATATTATTACATTCTGTAATATTTAAGTCGTTGTGCTTATTTCGAAAAATTTATCACGACAGATAAAACAGTGAACAATTAAACTGATAAATAATCAATGAATAATTTAAATTATAGACAAAAGGAATTATAATGTTGACAGCCAGCAATAAGTCCAAAATGCTATAATTAAATACATTTGTTAAATGCGAGGAATATATTTGTGTTTAATAGTTATTCAGTTCAAGTTCAGCTGAAGATGTTCAGCAGAAGATGTTCAGCTGAAGTCGTGAAATATTTTTCGATAAACAAGTCTACTAATGTATAGGTGCGGGAATATATTATAGTGTACTATCGAGCAGAAAAATAGGGCTTTTTAAGGGGATGTCTTCTGTATGTCATTACAGTTCTCAATCAATAGAAATTTGTAGTAATTAACTACATGGAAATAATTGTAGATAGCTACATGAACTTGCAGATTTTTTAAAATATTCTTTCTTAAGAGTATTTAATATACATATACAAAGGAAGATTCAAGTATACAATTATTTATTACGTTACGAGCACATCGATGTCTAACATAACAATTGGTATAGCTGACGAGTCCGAAGATTGTCGGTCAATCGTGTGACCGACCGATTAACGTCCACACGCTTTTCAGTCATACGCTAACAGCCTACCTACAGATTCAATTAATTGGAACACGTAATACTATATATAATATGTAAACATATGATTCATTGCTATGCTCACGACATGCTCACATTTGTTTATATATTTATAGATATGAAAATAACAAAGATAATAATTCAAACTTATCAAAGAACATACACTCCTAATTCATTAATTATTAATTTCATTTAATTTACATTGTTAACTTTATTGCTTTCTGTTTTTAAATTTTCATTTTATATTTATTCGTATTCAAAAGCTTTGAAATAGGTACTTACGTGCATTGTTTATACACACAAGATAATAGTGAATAGTGTCACTATGAACCCTTTCATATATGAAGAACAATGTGATTAAATTAAATGCTACAGTCCCATATGGCTCGAATACATTATAATATATAACTGATAGCTACAAAACTGCGCTTTTAATTTATTTATTGAATATATTACATTAAATGTGCCATTCGTGACCAATTATATGATTGCTATGTCACCTAAGAAACCGAGTGCCAAAAAAGAGCAAGAAAAGCAATATATATAAGATGTACCTATTAAATAGTTTTATTAATATCGATGTACAACAATTTTAGTATCTCACGATGTATTTATGACTAGACAAAATGTGTTTTTTTGTATGTTATTTTAAATTATTATTCCATGTTTTTGTATAACTAAAGACAATAAAAATTTAAATAAATCTTGTTTGATTTCCGGTGATCAGTGTAGTTGATGAGTGTTATTGGCAAATTGAATTTTAATTCCATTTTAAATAATTAGTCAATAAATATATGTGGCCTCTATTCTGTCTATTGTTCATTTTAGATAATAATTTACCACAACTAAACGTACATTGCATATTTTTTTTTTATTATTCTAAAGTATGTCTTATATTCAGAATATTAAAATAATACAGGTATTCAAATAATTATAACCAAAGCACGTTTTTGACAACCTTATTTCTACTTTTTGCCGAGCACCGGTAACTCATACATGGTTTAATATTAGAATCCACAGAATCAGAATCCACAGTTTTAAGAATTTAAAGACTGACCTAAATAAAACGTAACACCACGCCTGTTAATTAAACCGGGGGGGGGGGGGGGGGTTAGGCAGAGAAGTGTAGTACATGCCTATGTCTCACCGGTTACGTTTACGTCCCATAACGAAATATGTCGTGAATATATTGCCATATACCGGGCACACATCCAGACTACGCGAGCTACTACTAGAAATTTCTATTAGAAAAACACAATAGTACTCGATCGAGATTTGAATCCAGGTCCTCTCCATCGGCAGTCCCGCTTGCAACCACTCGACCAACGAGGCAGTAAATACTTAATACTTGCGAATTATACTGATCAATGTGGTAACCCACCAATTCTATTAAATAAGAATGGTTACTATTATAATAATTTAATTAATATGCCAGGTCCCTTACAGCTTAGGCTGAAGGCACCAACCATAAAAATCTCCATCTTTACAGACCTGACGTACTCTATCTTCATCACTCTCCGAATTAACATAGTCATGTACTGGTATAATAAAGTAAAATATCTACACGTTATATACATATATAAGTAGGTACTATAAGCCGTGCTCAATACAATTTAACGCTATTACAACCTTTTAGTATTTTATGACCTTTATAAATCCGTGTATTTACGTGAAAACATAAATAGACTACGGTATTGCCGCTCGAGGTGATAACTTCATTAAACACCATCAACGCCGAGCGATAAGTGGACTAATAAATTCGAGTATCGTATACTAAAATTATTTCAGTAAAATATCAGGATGAAAAACGTAATATCACGTCTGTAATCCCCGAAGAGGTAGGCAGAGGAGTATAATACACTCTCACGTTTCACCAGCTAAGTTTACGTTATATGGGTGGTGATGAAACTATTGCCACACACTGGCCATAAGTCCAGACTCCGAGTCACTGCTAGAAATTCTAAATTAGAAAAATCCAATAGTACCCGACCCGGGATTTGAACCCAGGACCTCAAGATCGGCAGTCGCGCTTGCAACCACACGACCAACGAGGCAGTCTAATGTGTCATGAATGATAATAATTTACCGACCTATCGAACAATTTGACTGGCATATATAACAAAAAGCGAGGTATTTTAGTTTAGCACTCTGGGATGTTAAGTTATTTTTTAATAAAGGTTAGGTGATTTTAAATACTAAGTTTAAATTTAATTAATAAGGTAAGGCAATCTCAAATTACAAGCAAAGGTAATTATTAATAAGCAACTTTTGAAACGATCTAAATTACTGTTGCTAGTGTGAACACAGACTTATGTTATAAATTCCGGGGCTCCAACTTATAGTTACCAAGGTTTTAATATTTACGACCTAAGTTAGAAGTGCTTCTGCGTAAAGTTCCCATATGCATGCTTAATATATTATTATGAGTATTTTGTAAATATAGTTTAAGTTTACTTTCCGCATTCCTAATATGGCTGCAACAACGGGCTACGTAGAAGATAAGTTACTCTCAGTCTATTAACGATGATATAATGGCAAGATGGTATCAGTGACAATGAAAAAAAAGAAAAAAAAAAGGATGAATCGGTAAAACTCATAAAATAAAAATAAAAAAGTTAACGCCTGTCAAGTTTATTAACGGTCAACATGTTGACACATCAGGTTCCGGAAATGAAAATAGTAAATCTGTCTTTGAAGTATTCTATACGAACGAACGTTTTGTATAGTGCATGATTTATATGACTTAGGTATAGGGCGTAAAATACTTGAAGCCCATTCACTTAAAGACTTGTTTAATGACAATGCCCTTTAAAACATAACCACAAGATCTAATTCACGGAGTGAGAAAATACGAGGTGCCGATTGAATGGGGCGTGAATGAAATGTAATTAACGCCATCTAGTGACCACTTAATGTAATGTGCTTGTATACGAAATTTCATTATAATTTGACGTAGGTACCTGTTACTTATAATAATCGACCCATTTGTCATTCCACTGTAGGCCATAGTCTATGGCCATTCCAAGGCCATAGTCTGCCACGATGGCCAAGTGTGGGTTGGCAGACTTCACACAGCTTGGGAAATATATTTTTTTTTGTATTTCTAAAGTGTGCAGGTTTCTTTATAATTCACTTATTATGTTGTATTATTTCACATATTAATTTTGTTTTATCGGTAGATTGTAGGTACTAGAATTTTTTGTGTTGATGATGTTATTTCTATTGCTAAGCACTAAAATTCTCATGGTATTAGCTGGTTTTACTTCGTTATCTACACTTAATTTGATTATCGTATGGCAGTAATATATCGATATATATGTATATGAGATACATTAATTAAAACACTGAATTAATTGACCATACCATAAATAACAATCACCAAATTAACATTTGAAATGAAAACGCGATAGAGCGCAATGCAAATTCGTTGAAACCTGACTGTTTCGCCAGCGCAGCCTAGTTCGACAGTGATTCGTAATACGCATAGCCGCGTTGCCAATTAACTGTTTCCGTTTTATTAGTAATGGCTCCGAATCAGATCATGCTTCAGTACACACGAGCGCATGAATATTTCATATCCATCAAGTAATATTTCATACACGAATAGCTAATTGACAGATTACCTACTGCGACGTTTGGCCAAATCGTTTTTATACACTTTCGTTTACAGAAGTATAGAAAAATTGAACTGTTTAATGTGAATATAAAAACCGAAATATTTATATTCCCAAATGTATTAGGCTGTATTTTGAAATACATATGTATATACCAAACCTCCCGTATTGAACGTATGTAAAGTATATATACCTACTCTATATATTTATGATGGCCATAGTAATTATGGGCGACCAAAGTGGGAGCGTTGATCGCTCAATTGCAGCGTTGGTCACGAGATACCCTACTTACGAGTAATGACAGGGCAGCCGTCTTGGGCTGAGCCCGACAGGCAAGGTGCAACGTACGAACGGGTCGCTTACTACTACATAAACATTTTTAGGAATTATCATCTTTTAGCATACCTACTTCCCCCCTCCCCGCTTCCCGCTGAAACTGGTTAAAACGCCAACAAACATCAAACAAAATTGTTACACATGTAGAATTTAATCAGAACGCGTTCAGTGACAATAGATAATGTTATCAGCATCCATGTCGTAGGGGTGGGTTTAATTGCTTCTTCAATTAGCAGGGGCGTTCCTCGAAACCGCCAGTAATGGACTAGTCACAGATGGGAACCGCAGACGCGGCGCATCTAATTAGATTTTAATGACTTCTATCGATATACCCTCCACAAGTTAATATTTTTTTGATGCAACAGTGACGATGAATGTGACACAGAGTTTTTAAGAGTAAAAATGTTTGCTTTTGTAAGCTTTCTAGAATTTTTCCTAGTGTTATTTGCTTAAGAATTTTTTTCTTTGTTTGTAAGATAAGATAGAGATGGGTTACAATTCATAATCTTACATTTTGTGTGCTAGAGGTAATATAAAAATGCAGTTATAAATGTTCAGTTTTCAGACAAAATAGATCATATTAAAAGAACGGTAATACATTGTCGTTGAAAATCTTGAATTATTCAAGGTCTTACTTCGTATCTGTAGTTCCCGACGTGTTCTTTCAGTTTCATTAATATGACGAGCAAGATAATGTATATCTTGCGGGTCTTAGTGTTATACGGTTGAGTTGAACGAACGGTTAAATATTATCTTGTTCTGAAATGAACTTGTCTTCTTTTAAAGGGTAAATCGTGTTACATTTTCTTCTAAAATTTGACTTACTCAGTATAGATATCACACATACATACACACGTACGCAACTAATAAATATACGTACAAATGTAATGGTTTATAGTTAGACACTCTATTATATACTTATTACAACTGTTATATAGTTTACAACTCTTTTGGAAACTTAGTCGCCTTCTATAGGTATTTTAGCCTTAAAATGAGTCTAGCTACTTACTTATTGTACACTTATTTATAGGTATAGGAAATATTTAATTTGTCCTTATTATTAAATAGCAGTTAATACTACCTCCTAATCATTTTATCGTGTCCTTACGCTTCGTGTCTTTCTATTATTGCGTGTACAACGTTGTTTCCCAAATTTGCAAACATAATTCAACATCACTATCAACGCAAAATAAAATCCAATTCATCATCAGCCTGTCTATTTCCACTGCTAGACGTAGGCGTCCCCTGAGGGGATTTTTTGCTCACAATCTTCGCGCTGTGCATGCGGGTTTGGGATCGCAGAGTAAGACTTATCGCATTTCCTACGATGCTGCCTGTAGATATTTGGGCCAGGCAGCCGTGTCTAGGCAGGTCGCACCACACCGTGATAGCCCAGCGCCCGATTTAGTCGCTTCTTAAGACACCCTGATATCCCTGTATTACGTTGGGAATGTATTCTTTCTCTGCCCCGAAACGTAAAGGAGAGCGTTATAAATGTACATAGAAGAAGCAAGTTAGGTTTGCAAATACTTAGATATTTGGTGTTGGATGCTCTCTGCCAACGCTAAAAGGGTATTAGTTTGACGAAATAATAAAGTTAAATCATTATAAGTCATATTGAAGATTTATAATGAAGACATCGTATTATAATATGATAGTGTTAGTTTCAGTTAGGTCATATTGTTCTTATATCCCTATTCCATACTGCAATTATAATTATTATATATTCGTTGACTGTTTAATTGCTTTTCCAATTAACGGAAGTGATATTTGCATCCGCTTGTAATGGACTGGCCACAGATGCGGACCGTAGAGGCGGCACTTCGGAAATTATTTGTTATGTACAGACTAAAAAACAATCAACTAAAAATAGCAATGTAAGTGACTTATAGTACATTGGAAAAAATTATCAAAAACGATCATTTAAGTGACTTATAACGAATTGAAGAAATATAAATAAAAATGGTAATTTAAGTGACTTATTAGAGATTTAAAAAAATTACAATAAAATGCATAGATGAAATAAAGATTGAAAAAAAATGACCAAAAAAAGCTAAGATAAGTGATTTATTACAAATTAAAAATAAATGGACATGAAATGGTAGTGTCAGTGATTTCTTTATTATGTACACAATGCATATGTATGTTGTGTTTATATCCGTGGGTATGTTGTTCAGTTAAACATTCAATTAGCCATATAGAAACACATCAATAAAATAGCATAAGATCATGTTTTTTTTCCACGACAAGATAGTCAGAGTACAGAGTTTTCCCACGTTTCTACGGTTGTCCTATACGTCTTATCAAATAGTGTATGTAATAAAAATAGCATATACTTTTATACATTTTTTTTGATATCAGAGATAATTCTTTTAAGTTCAATTATATGTTTATCGTATTGAATGTTCTCAAGTGTTATTCTGTTTGGTTTTATTCTATGGCAGGCGTCAACGCGAAACGTCCATAATTCCATTTAGCGCGAGAACATCGAGAGAACACCTGATACGCTTTCAGCTGAGACCCAACAATGTGGATATTGGAATCTGATATGCGAGGAGGATGCAGTCTATTCATATATATTTATTCGTACAATAAGTCGCCTTATTCCTTTAGCTATTATAAAAAAATATATTGTGTAACTAGAACTTTCTGGTAGTAGATTTATATGTAGTAATGTCTGAATCCGCGCTCGGTGTATGGCTATAGGGCCATCAGCTATTTCATGATGGTACGTAGGCGTTAATGGTGAAACTTGTGAGTGAACTACACTCCCCTGCCTACCAATTTGGGGATTACAAGCGTGTGTTATCTTTATTATAAATATCGTATTTAGACCTTGTTTCATTATCTACCAGTCAAAGCGGAGTTGTGGTGACAAAGTATGGTAGGAGTCAGCTAGTGTCAACGTTATAATTGATTTATGACACAAATACAGCTATTTATTTTCATAATAACTCCGTCGTGAGAACAACATATGTAGATGCGATGAGCAATATATTTTATTGGTGTTCCAAAGTTTTGCTTTCGTTACGAAAGTTAATCACTACCAAACAATATCTATCAATCAGTAGACATACGGTGATATATGTATATCAAAGATAAAAGCAGTTTTTCATTAAATAGTAAAATATTTCAGCAGCGTTTTATTAATTTGAAGCTTCCGTCATTTTGTAGAGATATCAAATTTATTTTTTGTACGACCTATAATAATAATGAGGAAAATATGTATAAAGTATTTTTGTGTAACATGGATAGTTATAATAAATAATAATAATCCCAGTAGTCCCATTTATCATTCCACTGTTGGAATGTGGGTCTGATCTCTCATTGACTTACATGTTGCATATTATATAGTAAGCAGAAATACATAGCTTTTTGGGATTTAAAGCTTGATTTACCAATATATTTGAAATTGATTTGAAATATCTGAACTAAAATTATCAAGCACCAATGATAATTATTATTGAACATGTGAACATAGAATTCTATATCCTTCGAATTTTTTGACAGGTCTCTTAATAAAGTAAATTCCAAAATAACGAATTCCATTTTAGATATGGGGAGTTATAAGAAAAAGATATTAATTATAGAGTTGTGAATGCTTTTATTACGTGCATCGACCAATTGTAAGGGTTTCAATTTTGTTTAAAAGTTAGCACTCCGTCTTCTCGATAGTTATGTACGGTTAGTACTTCAAGCCTTTGCCGTAACCGTATCCGCCGTAACCGTACCCGCCGTAGCCGAGACCGCCGTAGCCGAGGCCGCCGTAGCCGTGGCCGCCGTAGCCGAGACCGCCGTAGCCGTAACCGCCGTAGCCAAGACTGCCCAAGCTGTAGCTACTGTACACTACCGGCGCAGCAACAGTTTTAATCACAGGCGCGGTGATAATTGGGGCCGCGATAGTTTTAATGACGGGGATAGGAGCAGCCTTTACAAGGTTGGCCGTTGATATAGCAGCAGGAGCAATAATAGGTGCGCTGATGATCGGTGCAGCCAGACCTGTACCAACAATATTTTAATATGAATGTGCTTTTACTTTACATCTTTAGATGTTATCAAAAAACAGTTACAAATTTATCTCCGTTTTGAACAGTATTATATTTAATATTTTATCATTTAATTTTTAATAAAAACTATATCCAATGCAAATGTTTGTGTTTTTATCAATCAATATCCATCTTTTGAATACGATCGGTAAGATCACAAGTATTAAATCAGTTGTAATTTTAGGAATAGATAAAATCTTAAACTTCATTTCTGTACTTAGCTCAAGAATTTGTTAACATATAATTAAAAGTATACTGTAAGCGAAATATTCATTCCAAACTTCAGAAGATCTCATTATTTAGTAGACTCATCTATTATCTAACCAAACTAATCTTAACTAATTTAATGGTTTAATATCCCAGATAACGTCAAATTATCGCGGCTTAGCCGGTTAGCAATGTCATGGTTAATGGAACAGCTGAATTATGATCTCGTTAGCCACAGGATTTGATAGCGATTGCAGGAACTAAAGATTGACTCCTGAACACGCCGATCGAGTTAAAGAATATTATGACCAATCGGCGGAAGCAAGGGCAACTAAAGGTTAATAGTTAATTTAAAGATTCAGAACGCTAAGGAGAGACCAATTTGTTAGAATCTCGAAAGTCTACCTAAACCTAAAGGCTGATAGACGAAATGTTTAAAAATAGTCGTTCTAAAAAGGTCTAGTGCTTATAAATACAAAGGTTGGAATCATATACTTTTAGAAGGAACTATACACAACAATTAATAGTAATGCAGTATGGAGCAGCAGCAAGTGTTATAACACTATACAAGAGAATAAGAAAAAGAAAATACATGTTATGTTGTTTTATGTGATAAAGTAGTTACCATGTCCACCCAAGCCGTAGCCGTAGCCATAGCCTAGACCGTAGGGGACAGCATGGCTGAAGCCAGCCACGGCCAACAGACAAGCCAACTGGAAAAAGTACACAGTCAGGTTAAAAAAAAAACTGATACATTATTTCATATCTGAGACCTATCAAGCTTTGACAGGTGTGATAAACAATAAACCATACTATCCAGTTGAGTTATTTTTAAATAAGTGAAACAGTGTTCGTTTGACAGACAATTATTTATGATTGTAATAGGTAAATAATCAGGTTTAAGAACATATATAGAAGCAAATTCGTAGCAACATTATCCTAATTTTATTGCAACACTAACTACCTAATATAATGAACACTAAAGACGCAATAATCGTTAAATGTTGTCAGTTTCAGGCACTACATTTCGATACATCCAGCAACATATACATAACTATAGTATTTAGTAACAAAACGGCTGTCCAAATACGAATCGATATTCATACTGCAATAACGTGTCTGGAACACGCATAGACTAAGCAACAAACTGAAGTGACATCATGTTGATAGAAATGGATAGAACATACTAGAATGTTAGTGACATTCTCCCAAGTCTGTCATCTTCACTACTACACAATAATACAATATAATAATATAGCTCGCGACATAGAATATCACTTGTAGCTATATAACCATAGTGTACTATTCCAAATCGCGGGGTAATATTTATAAATTAAACGTAGCGATATTTTTTTTATTATATTAATTACAAACTTTTATATTTTGATTGGAAGTTCTACACGGTCACTAAATCTATGGTAATATACTTAAATTGCATACTCGTGTATGGAACAGCGTAATTGCAACAAATACATATATGCATTGTGTCGATTCCATATTCTATTTTATTCGAGCAATTTACATAATCGTTTCAAAACGAATACATATAAACTGATTGTGAGTTTTATGATATGTAGACATGCCTCGTGTTGATTTTATGGCCAAATAGGACAATAACATGCAAGGACACACTCATAAAAATTGGTAAATTAATTTATAATTATTTTTTTAAAGTTTAAGTTTCAATTTAAGTTGAATTTCTTCTAAGCTATGTAAAGTTATATAGGTATACAGGTAACCCTCCTATACTACGGCAGTTAGGATCCTAGAAAATGCCGTCTTGTGTGAAACCGTGTTGTATGAGACCCAGAGAGAGATCCATTATTTTAACGTCTTAAAACATAATAATTATTCGAGTTTTTATGGAGTTAATATCTTATTTAGTCTGAGCACAAAGGTTTTTGCAGTTTTTTTATTGTGTTAAAGCGAAACCGTGTTATAGGACGCCGTGTTGTAGGAGGGTTTCCACAAATTAC
>DWME01002268.1:0-21430 GCA_018244795.1 Parelbella ahira ahira | reverse complement strand
TGGTTATACGTTTTTTTTTGTTTTTATTTCAATGTATGGGAATCGTTACGAATCGTTACGAAAAATAAAAAAATAAATATGTTATATGAATATGAATAACTATGATAAATGTTACTAGTTATGTTAAGAATATTGGGATAGAAGGTAAATTCTTGTTAGTTATTTCATTTAATTTACGTCACATATATAAAAACTGACACAACTTTCACACTGCCATGCAAATCCAAAGGAGACAAAGTCAATGCCATGATGACCTGACAAACTAAGTGAAAAAGTGTTTAAGTTACAGAATTATAAAAGCAATTGAAAATCAATTCATTTTTATTGATGACACTCGAATCTACAGCCCCAGGTCCAGCGGTTAGGATCGCTGACTAGAGCAACAGTTCAGTCTTTCTCTACCAAGAACAATTACATATTTATTGCATTGGTAGACTATCATCAGCTTTGTGTCGATATTGCAAAGTATTTAAAGAGATTTTTATCATTGACTCTGCTCCGTTACCAAACGACAGTGATTTGGAACAAATTGGTATTAGAACAAATAAAAAAATATCTGACTTATGGCCTTTTAGCATGCTACCGAAGCCTTATCTCCAGGATCGTTTCGTTACGAAAGCCTGCCGCAAGCAGAGCGCGTCGCCCGTTAGTGCAACCGCATCGCTACCAAACGCTAAACATCTTGTGCTACTCTCACTGTTGCTGTGATTTGAGACCAACACTAAATGGACTCATCAATATCTTGCAATACTTCCAATGTACGTTAATTTGAGACCAACACGA
Source organism: Parelbella ahira ahira (assembly GCA_018244795.1). Classification (NCBI taxonomy): domain Eukaryota; kingdom Metazoa; phylum Arthropoda; class Insecta; order Lepidoptera; family Hesperiidae; genus Parelbella; species Parelbella ahira. Next base: position 20,647 of record DWME01002268.1, on the reverse strand, counting down.
AACGGACTCGTCAAATGAACCCTCATCAATATCCTATGGTATTCTTAGTACGATTTGAAAACAACACCAATTCATAAATTCATTTAGGTTCAGAACTTTATGAAAATGAACAGTATACACAGAAGCAGAACAGTTCCTCTAACTGAAATGTAACATCCTAAAAGCGGCAGTAGCTTAGTCGTATAGATTTTCGCGTCGCAACCCTGATGGTCTGAAATTCGATTTATTGGGTGGCATCTCTAACTTGGGAAACTGATACGCTTTAAGATACGTTTTAAGATTAGTTATCACTTGTTTTATATTCAGACATGATATCCATCTTCTGCTGCAGGTTTTCATAGCTCATCATACTGCCTAGCTCGAGGGCATCCATTACATGTACATGACGAAGGTGAACACTGAAGATTTACATTGTGACCTACATTTAGATTGTATATTTATTGTCCATATCTGTATCTAGATCACCTCTCTGTACATTGCACCTACCTTTATGTTGATTTTGCCTACCTGTATCTAAACTTTATCTATATTATACCCACCTGTACCAAGTTTATACTTATTTGTGTCTAGATTGTGCCCATCGGTATCTAGATTGTGCTCACCCGTATCTAGATTATACTTACCTGTATCTAGATAGTGCGTACATAGCTTCATATCTCCGTACATTCGGCGGTTCCAGCCGAGCACATCGAACAGTTACGCGACCGTCAACCATTGTTGCCGCAGCCCGGGCCGCGGCAAATTGAGGGGAAAATTGTTGCCGCCGACTGGAAAATAGCAATGCCAACGTGGAACTTGGATTTCTTATACTGTAGGTACGTGAACCTATGAAAGTGTACGTGGTATTTGAAATATTTAAACGTAATAATGGTTGGTATAGCTTGTTTATAGATTTTGAAAATCGTAGTTTGAATATTCCGTGAAATGGTTTCGTTTAGAATATACGTTTATAAATATATATATTTTTAACATGTTGTATTTGTGATTTCTTAATATTCATCCATATTTATATATTACATTGTAAAATATTAGTCTTCAAGTAACAAAATTTCAATCGATTGTTACTTTTTATATTGTAATAGGTCGTTTATATTCGTTTTTGCTTTTATGTATTTTTTCATTCATTTACTAATTTCTTCGTTTTTTCACTTGTTCATCCCTCTAGCAAGGGCAAACTGAAATTTGTTCACAGGTTTTAAGGTACCTTTTGATCGTGTTCAATCGTATACTTATATTGCCGTTGAGATTACGTTCAAATTGTTGGATATTTTACACAGGAACAAAAGACAGCAGTATAAATAGTCTCTGGAGTTTATGTACATTATGATAAAATGAAATAGAACTTTCATTCTATTTTATTTCAGCTCTAAGGTCGCAGGCCGCGAAGTATGAGTGGCGGTCCGCATTACTGTTTAGTGAACTGTAACAGGAATTCTTGAACCATATGCCATCATTAGCTGGAGGAAAAGTTGGAAAAATAGCTCTCTACTTGGCATTATTGTGTGACATTCATACATCCACGTATTTTTTTTTTTTTATATTGAAGGACATGACAAACAGTCAAACGTCCTACCTAATGGTACATGATCACCTTCGCCTGTAGACATTTGCAGTATTAAAGAAGTTACCAATATATAACCTGCTTAGAACATACCTCTTAAATGACCACTACATTCATTAGTAATTTGCTTCATAAGTGTATTCGTCATTAATAAATTTTGTTACACCATTTTTCGATCTGATCTCTTCGTAATATGAAAGTACTAAAGACTTAGTCAACACTAGTCAGGCAGACTGTACCTGCCTTAGAGAACACTATTAAGACACCTTACGATTTATAGGTGTACTCATAATGTTTTCTTGCATTCTTCTAGCAGATTATATTTAATCTTAAAATATGACTTTTATGTATTTATATAAAAGAGTACACCTAATATTTTTTAAATTAAAAAATGTCTCAATACGAACTAAAATTTAGTAAACGCAAGGTCAAAAACATTTTAATATAATTTTTAAGCAAATCTATGTATATGAAGGTTTTAAGTGCGTGTTTTCATTTGTTACAGCTAATTATTTATTTCCTAACAAAACTTTCATATCTAATCATACGATCCATGAAATCATGATACGGAATAGATAATCAATTTCCTCTCGACTAAACTTCAAATTACTCAAGGAATGAATCATGCACAAACAGACAATCTCATCCAATGGAGCAATACCAATAAATCTGAAGGATTCCATGTTTGAATGATTCTAAGGCTTTCTATAAACGTAATTGTTTACAATTGCCTAATCCCCGTGGTCGGGTCACGCTGAGAAACGGTAGCGGGAGCGTTTTATTTATTCTTAAAAACGGGATACATTTCAATCTTTTTTACTAAATGCCTAACTCTTGTCTAACTGTTAATCACCTTACCTAATAAATCGTTTAAACAAGGGATTATTTTCAAGATGATTTAATTAACCATTATAACAAAAACATCGTCGTACGATGTTAACGCTGAAAGAATATGCAAGAGGTTTCTTGAAAACAAAAAAATATGTTATTCAAGAAGAGTGTTATTCGGATATCGTTCTCTCCGCATACCTCGTTAGGGACCTGGCATGGTGATAACTAAGAATTACCCGAAAATATTCAAGGTTGTTTGGAAAGAGAAAGAAACAATAATATTTTACGATTACGAGATATTGATGAGCGTACATGAACTGACCTATTTGCACTTTCGAAAGCCAAGCAACAAGAAATGGCTGTGCCTAATTTTTATATACCTATACGATTTAAGTGTTTGTTATTGAAAAGGAAAATCGATAGACCATAAATATGCCGCCAATACTTTTAGTTGATGTGCCTACATGACGCAATGATTCTTGACAGTATAAAAAAAGTGTTAAAAAAATAACTAATCTTTCATTTCCAACGGACGGGTGAATACATAGTTCTGAAATATTTTCTTTCTAGAAGGTTCATGTGTAACGCTACATTTTTATTCAATTTCAAAGTTAATAAAGGTTATATCAATAAAGTGTGGATCTGTTGCAGATTTTTGGCACGCTTTATAGCTAGATATGAATGGCAAGGGAATGGCTAGTATCAGCTGATGCTAGCCATTCCCATGAACTTTCATTTAACACGATCATGGATGTGTTCAAAAATCATTATTTAACCAAGGTTTTGTCAATACGTCAATACTCAATACGTCACAGGCGGAGCGTTCGTTGATTTTTCTAAGCTGTATATTCTATTCTACAATTCGCCGTTTATGTCTGTGATCAAAGCCTTAGTGTAAGAAATTAGTCTTAATCGGACTTGGAACAGAATTGCTTACTACCTCCGGTTTACAAATTGTAATGTAAATCAGTTTTTACTGTTAGGCCTCTAAAGGACGTTAAAGAGTAACGAACGAATAATATGATTTTTTAAACTTTTAATACAGTAAAATGATAGGTTGCCGTTCAGCAGCAATGTTTGTTATATTTTCTTAGCTGAATTTAAGGAATGGAAGGAATATTTTATTAAAATATTTTATCATGAAGCAAATTCAAATGTCATACATTCTAATAGAGTTCCTATGTAAATTGAGATGATTGAAGATTGTCGCAACTATTCGTTGTTATAAATCAGATGCTTATTACCGTGTGAGATACGTTAATCAGCAAAAATACTTCTACTACGCATAGTATTAAAATTCTTAAGATGTTTTAACCTAACTAAAAAAATTAACAAATACCACCCGTATTTATAACCGATTGATAATTTTGTTAGCGTTGACATGGTGATTAAAAAGTAAATTAATTTTTTAAAATAATATCTAAGTACGACTGAATTATTTTATCATTTTGTAAAATTAAATTGATTTTTAGTATTTATTTAATAATATTTTTATTTACTTACCGGCAATATAAGCAAGTGAGCCATACCGCTACCTAAACTAAGTATATATTACAATATACAGACAGAAGTGGCTACTACTAGGGACGCGTACTTCCTTTTAACTCATCTTGACACGAGCTTGTCCATTACCATTCAAATCTGACCCTTGGTGTCGCTTGTACCAAGCTTTTTGTCCTTAACCTTGATAGCATTAACGGGTCTGCTAACACTGGTAGTTAATGCAATTTTACTGTGATCCCTAACGTCTATCGCGTCTGCTAGTATTTTGAAGGAATAACAGGTCTTGTTTGAGTGGTGTTGGTAATGTACCACATTGGGTGTGGTGGTGCGGTTTGCCCGTTCCGGTGGTATACCTCTGATATATGACTCCGTTTTATTGTAAGCATGACCTACGTGTCTAGTGTCTGCTACAAAAACGCGGGTCGTTGGACTATGTACACCCAATTTAATAAGATCTTGCGTGTATTGTGTAGATAAAAAAGATTTACCATGTTCTTTAGTATACCTACGTCTATTTTAGTTAAAATCATAATTAGCATTTAAGTAAGGAAAGTAAATGAAACTTAAAGTACACTTTACTTATTTTCATTCATAATTATAATTTACCTTCACTTTTAAACGAAATTTTATCGTTCATAAATTTTTATGAAGTTTCTAGATGTGATAAAACACACTATAATTTCTAAGTGATATTTAATCTTAATGAAATAATCTTATCAATTTATACTTTCTTAAATTTGTATAGTAAAATAATATAATCTTTAAAGAAATATATTACTTTTTATGATAGTAACTTGTATTTTTAAAACTTATTTGTTATTAAATGTAACGTACGCATCCGTGTACGTTACATTTAATAACAAAAAAATCTATAATAATACTGTTAGACTCCTTTACATAATACATAATTCGACATACACAATTTTCCTCATACAAAAAACACTCAGATACCTGAAAGGGTTATTGATTGATTTTTGTATATCAGAAAGAGCTCATTTGGTCATCCTCGACCACAGATTACCGTAAAAGTTTCCTTAAAATGCTCTTTAACCTAATTCTAAACTAAATTACTCTTTAAAACATACTGTTACTACTAATCAAATTCCCATTAAAGTCTTATAGGCAGGAAAAATAAATTGCAAATCATTTATGCTTTACGTTTAAAAACAATGTTAGATTAAAACCAGTCTTCGTTTATAAACTAAAGATAAATACAAACATCGCTTTTATTTATTACGAATTAACATCCAAAAATATAATTTTATTTACAAACGTAAGTTGCTTAATATGATATCTTAAAAGGGATAAAAAACAATAATAATTACTGGCAACACATAATGAACGAAAATTTTTTTAAAAATAAAAATACCGTCGCCATCTTGTTCCATTTTTCCGCGACATCTCAATTATACGATAACAATAATGAAAATAACCCAATATTATCGAACTAGAATATTGGTATACCATATTCTACCATATAAAAAATCGTTTTCTGCTAAATAAAACATAACTAAATATGAATGTACGTGAACATGTTCCGAATACAGTATTAACGAGGCTCTGATTGTGAACTTAACAAACAAAACAGCCCCTGTTAACACTTGTTTGTGTTCCTAACAAATTATAGAGGAAAATAAATTCCTCAAGTCCGGTCAGTGCCCCATAAAAATGGGGTCACAGCCCCACTCTGCAGTATTTCTTTAAAAACTTTTCGCTATTATGACCAAACAAGTGACTTAGGGTATGAACAGACTACACTGACTATGTGACTCCACGCTCACTAAACTGAAAACATGCGAAATGCAGTCTAAAATAGCCTTATATTTTTATAGGGATTATTGGGCGGTATTTGGCGGTTGATGCCCATTACCTACCCAGCAAGGTACCAGGGATGACAGTGTTATAATAATAATATAATTTTTTGTACATGTAAAAGTACACATCACATCCAAATGCACTAAATTTGACGAACGCGTTAGGCCAAGTACCTGACATATCCAGTATTAGAGACTGTATTAGACTGACCGGAGTCTCCGCCAGACTGACCCCAGTCTCTGCTGCGACCTCGCTGCAAACGGCGGGAGCTTATCAGGAAGGATCTCGTGTAGGTCCGAAACTAGTCGGGCCATCCCGAAAAACGTACGTGAGTTAAGCCGGTAAATATATAATCATATTTCAGATTAGACTACGTTTATGAATTCTACATTTTAGTATACGATTTACACAGATAATATACACAAATATAGGTATAGACAGTATACATAGGCTTCAATAACAGAAAAGAATTAGATACTTCAACAGTAAGCTGCTGAAAAACCAACCAGTGTAAAATCACCCTAAGTTGCATACAGCACAGTCCGAGTGTTATTCAAACACGTGTATTCTTAGCCAGCAGTTGTGTAGGGCCCCTTAGCTACAATGACGTTTTGAGTAATTATTACGTATGTTCATACGGGTGTGTAGGGTCTTTACTCTACGCGTCCGGAAGTTTTTTTTACTGCCATACATTATAACTAGCATCCATGACTTTGGATGCGATTGTGAGGAAAATTAATATAGTTTTGATTTTCTATTTTTTATAATATTGTGCCTGTTGTTGTAGTGTTTTGTGTATTTTTAAAATAATTATGAAATAAAATGGCGATTACATATTTTAAATTAACACGAATATTGGTAACATAAAATATTAGATTAACAATATGAGTTATTATGATTAACAGTATTATTTATATCAACAGTCAAAGATCATGCATGACGACATTCATCAATGCAGCAGCTGCAGCAAGTGGAAATCCTTAGATTCTTCCTGCTCTAAAGGAAAATAGGCATAATAACATTTAGTTATGTAAGGTAATGTAACGTGACAGCAAAGACTAAACGTTGTTAAAGTTTTTGCCAAATAAATAGAAGTGCAAATAGAAATAAATGTTGGTCCTTCTCTGTTAATTTGAATGTGTTTTACAATGTATATGCTTATGTAGGGATATCTCTACACAAGATTTTTTGTTTCTAAAACGTAACTTTTGTAGTGACTGACAGGAAAGTTCGCTATTACGCATTTAGTTCACCTTTGTGATATATAACTGTTTAAGTACGTACATATTTATATAGTGTGCCAGAAGTTGCGAAAACGTATAAATTGACTAATACATTTCCTAATAGGTCTGTCTGTCTATCCATCGCGACCCACAAACGGACATTCCACCTGTATCTATTGTGTTGCTCAAGAAGATTCGCGATAGGCGGGCCCGGCTCTGCCGTAACACATTCCTGCATATAACAATGTGCTGTTACTAAGTAACTCGTGCCACTTTAGTAATATTGGCTATAATAATTGTAAAGTTAGTGACACTATTCGCCTTTTAAAAGAAATAATAGTTGGTGAGGAAACACACAGTGAGGAGATAATTTTCTCTAAGAAGTGTGAAGTCTGCAATACGTACTCCGTCAGCAAGGCAAAGTAGGCTTTAAGTCTCCGCATTTTGGGACGACCTATGTCCGATTGTGGATGGAGAAAAAGGGTTGGTAATGATAGTGGCGAAGATGGTAAAATACTGGTAACTTCTCGTAAATGTAAAGGAATAAACGACGCGTCGTGAGGAAACTAAATGTTTGTTAGGCTAAATAAAGAAAAATAAGTTGGAGTTATTGCAATATATTCGACTTATAAAGTCTTTTTAACCTCACGAGTCGTGAGATGTTCTGATCTATTTCTTTCTTTAAATCTTACTTTTAATTACATAGATATTCGTTATGCTGCAGTTTAGTGTTCTGCCACGGAGGGTCGATGCGTTGTTCAATCAACCATGTCTGGCAAAAACCTACTAACTATTATAGACACACATTTACATAAATATGTGTTTTTCTTTTCTATGAAGGTAGACGTGTTTTTTTGTCACGTGATATATCTTTCTCCAACGTTGCTCAATTGATTGGATACTAATAGAATGATGCGTTACCACATAGCGGATAGCATGAAATCACTGTTACAGTCGTCAATAAATGCATTATATCAGCGAAATGCACGAAACCTGTCAAACACCACTCCATTATCTCCACCAGCAATCATCCCACAAATTTCTGAACTTTTATCAATCCAGTTAATCCTGAAGGAACCCTCGAAGGTCTAGATGGACTTGTTCTATATACATAAATGCGTTAATTGTTATTGGTGACTAAACTACGAAATTCTTGACTCTATATATTATAAGCTATAGAGTTGAATAAAGGTGAAAAAGGTCTGCCAACCCGCACTTGGCCAGCGAGGCAAGCTACGTCCTTAATCGTGTGCAACAGTGGAACAATTAATAGGCTTGATGGTAATAAAGATAAAACATAACATAACACCACGCCTGTATTTACCCGAAGGGGCAAGCAGAGGAGCGTGTTACTACCGTTTCATCAAGAGATTGAGCATGGTCACAACCGAGCACAAACGCTGATTATTATTTTACCGTCACGCGAGGACTTTTACAGGGTATCCAGAGAGCAAACAGTTTAAAATAACTCCATTTTTTCACACTTGATGGGCGTTTTCTCTATTATGATGATGAGGAAGATAAAAATACAGTTGAAATTGTCTCACTATATGACAGCTTATCAGCATAGCAACAGTCACAACGGTACGCACCTTAATAATGTTTCTGGTAAATTCGTGGAGCGCGCTCACTCTCCGGAACAGCGGGCGTCACGCCAGCCACGCACACGCGCGCAGTCGCGTGCGCACACGCGTGTGTAACTGTCTTTAATTGCTTTTGGGGGACCGCGGGTGTGCTATCCACTTTATACGTGTGATGTATTCACAGTGGAAATTGTCGTCGTTCCAAGTCGTTTTTATGTCTATTTGGCAATGTGCATAATTATCATTATTTGAAATACATTTATGAATATCCCGATTTCTCACTAGTTGTAATGTATTGGAAGTCAAATTGCGAACGTACGTGATGATATCAAGATAGGAAAGGTTGTGAAAGGAAATAAATTATGATTGGATAATTCATGTGAAGTATAAAGAAACGATATGTTATGAACGCAGGTGCTCAAGGAGACTAATCTTAATCTGTTTTGACCGTATAGGTCAGACATTGGTTGAATAGACTGTTAGAAATGTCCAAAACCGGCGTGCGTATATGAGGACAGTACCTACTGCTAAATGTGAAACAAGCATTGCATCCGCACTCAGTGTTTTCTGCCTACTTAGACATATTAAGACGTGGCAATACAGAAATAAATAAATAATGTCAAATAAAGTCTTTTTTAGTTTCAATGGACATTAAATACGAGTACATGTCCTAACATGTTCGGTTGTCCTAAAGTAAATAATGCATAGATACTCGCCCTTATTTCTGTATCCTTATTTTATTATGCACATATTATAACATTTCAATTACTACTAGATAGGTATATAAAAAATATGTACACAAAATATTTTTCCTGACTTTCGCACTGTTTTACCCGCATGTTAATGTCACATTTTTAAAAATATATGTGTATAAGTTTAACTAAGATAATTAACTGTGTATAATTAAATATCCCCTTCGTTGAACGCTATGTATTTGCGTAAAATAATTCAATTAATCGAAAACAGCTGATATTGACTAACACCTTCAATACGTCTGTTACATGACGCTCAATAATTATACATATTTTTCATTTACGCAGATAATTAAACTTACATTCGTGTTCCTTCATTTCGTAATTAACAATAACTCAGTCACAGATGCTTTGAAACTGTTGTTAGTGGATTAACTGTAGTGTCAGAAGTACCAGAGTATTTAACATTTTTTTTATTTAGCATAGGCCAACAGTTGGCCATTTTGCATTTGGCCTACCACATACTGTCTATACGGGTACCATGCTGGGGAGGATTTAGAGGGATAAAGGGTTGTATTTATAAAGAAATAAAAAATTGTATGTCGATAATATTTACGAGTATGATGTCTATTTACGCACTTAGCCACTTGCTAGAATTCTTCGCCATCAACTTGTCTCAGTCCGCTGCTGGTTATAGACCTCTATTAACGAGCGCCATCTCGCCCAATCCTCGGCTAGCCACATCCAGCTTTTGCCTGCAACCTTCAGCCTTTCGCATATCCTCTTCTCACTTAGTTGGAGCGTTAGAATATTTCGTCATCATCATCAGTCATCGTCTAGTGCTGTATATAGACCTCTCCAATAGCACGCCACTGAGCTGGATCTTTAACTCTCCACATCTGACGTCTGCCAGGTACTTTGCGTAAATCGTCAACTCTCCACATCTGACGTCTGCCAGGTACTTTGCGTAAATCGTCAATCTACTTAAAACATTTACCGAGCATTAATCGATATAACTGGTATTTGAACTAAACCGACGATAACTGACCGGCATAGATTTTGAGATCTCTGGATCTTGGATCTCAAATCCCATTACACCAGCTAACTTCGGATTACACGGATTACAGTCAAGTACAAAATCGTTATTCTTAACGGTTTTAAACCAAAAATAAATGGTTTATAATATCATTAAGCTGTAAGGTCGCTTCCTTAAGCATTTATATAAAGGTTATCTGTGCGTACGTACTTTATCTTCAAAGGTGGGTTGATTGATGGGGTCAGTTAATGTATTTATGAAATATTATGCTCTGAATGTTAGGGGCAGAGAATGTATATGTATGAACAGAGCGAACTCAAGTCAGTTAACCCAATCATTAAACATCTGAAGGATGCTACAGCAAGGTTATTTTACAATGTTAAGTTGGAATGTATTCCGTCGCAAACGTAACGATTCTATTTCATTAAAGCGCAACGCATTTGAATTACATTGCAATTAATAATTAGTTTGATAGTGACAAAAAAATAAATTATTTGTTGAAATATCAACGTTATCATAATGTGTAAATTTTACATATTGTTTACGTTAATTCGAGTTGTCAGTTACAATAATCATTAAATGAATGAAGGATACGACGGCGAGGTTATAATGTTAGGTTTAAATTAAAATAATTATGATTTATTTTAAACGGAATATATAATTTTATATAATTGTATTTAGTACAAAAAGGTATTCAACCGATAAACATTCCAATTGTCACCAGAAAAATGTGTTACATTTTTAAAATGAAGCGATTAAACACTATCATAACCTTTTTTCAAATGTTATTATATAGTCTTGGTTTTATTAGACAACTGAAAAACATTGGAAGAAGCAAGAGTTTTAATTTGGGACGAACTTGCAGGTCTCAACTCTGATTTGATCAGAAGTTTCCAACTTCGGAAATCATGCGAGTTGGATGATACATCTTACATCACTAATCATCTGTTGGTACTTACGGATGTATATAATAAAGTTTTTAAATTTTTTAATTTAAAGTGTCATTTTTCTATGCTCTAGAATGTGGATAATGCATTCTTAAACATTTATGTTCATTTATATGCATATACATATATGTATATATGTCTATACATACATGTACTTATATGTAGTACTGTATGAACGTATTCCTTAACGTACGCAAATAAATGAAATGATTTCGCTAATAGTCATCAGCTACATCCAAATATAAATAAAACACATATATTATATTGTATCCATGGAACCAGTGCCATTGGACAGCTGACACTCGTATGTTTCTGTTGACCGTGACTGTGCCGCTGAGCTCCTCACTCACGAATTTAAAACAATATCTTTAATGGTATATCGAGTTACATAGAACTTGATACATGAATTACATTCTCTTTGTATTTCTCTATTTTTTTAGTAGCAGTTTTTGTGTCGTGCATTCAACTCTGTAACTCGTTCAAATTTTAACTACGGCTGTTTGTGAATCACTAATTTAAATTTATTATCAATATGACTAATATTTATTATCATGATGACCGCCTCGTTAGTCGAGTGGTTGCAAGCGCCACTCCCCATCGGGAGGTCCTGGGCTCAAATCCCGGGTCGAGTGCTATTAGATTTTTCTAATTTAGAATTTCTAGTAGCGACTCGGAGCTTGGAATTGTGTATGGCAATAGACTCACCACCTGTCCCATGGGACTTAAACGTAACTGATGAAACGTGGGAGTGTACTACACTGCTCTGCCTACCACTTCGGGGATATAAGGGTGATGTTCCGTCACTTTATTATCAATATGAAAATTATATTGTCACGCCAGTTCCTTCACAGGATATCAGAGAACACATCTTTCGGAAAGCCCGATAATTCCGGATAATTCCGGATTCGGACCCTAGTTAAATCTTCGTGAGATCCCGTCGAACGTAGCGAAGTCTCGGCGGCGTCGAACTAGTCAAACGATTCTGTAAAAATATCACGAATTAACTTGCGTCCTGATTTAATGACAGAAAAAATCTCTTGCAATTTATTACTATCATTACATCAGGCCAGGTCCCTGAAGAGGTAGGCAGAAGAACCGAAGAACTAAACCCGAGATACTTCTTCCATATTCACCACTCATTGTATACACACAGGTTTCTGTTTTATTAACATTTATTCATATATAATCAAACTCATAAAAGGGAATTTGCATAAATCGTTATCGTGAGCTGATGCCCTTTTCCGAACACGTCGTATCGTGAAAGAGGAATGTACAGCGTGTTTAATACGAATGCGTAAGCCCACAAGGTCCGTTTGAGCGTGTATCGGAATTCGGCTTCGCGGGTTATGCAACGGCTAAATCAGATAGCCGCTCGGCTGCTCGCCTGTCTGCCACTGAAAACCTAGTTCGCCTCTACGCGCATTGCTGCATTAATTAATGTTACGACATTTGTTTAATTGATTGTTTTATAAAGAGGTCTCTATGTAGGCCAACTGACATATGTATGTGTGGTTCTAACGTCAACATAAGGAGCGTAGAGCGCCCTCCTACTAGGTCTGACCACCTGAAGAAGGCAGTGAGATACAGCTTGGATTGAGCCGATTTATAGAGGCCTACGCCCAGTAGTTTACTTTCAAAGACCTGTGGACGATACATATTTTTTCCAGACAGAGAAGTTCCTGCTCAGCGGAAATTACGTACATTTGCATTCTGATCTATGACCAGAATAAAATAACCCTATAATGAAGCTAAAGATGCTACTATCCAAGTACTTAAGACATCTAGAAGACAAATTAAAAATTTCTCGGATTGCATTTGTAAATAATACTAACTTTATAAGTTCAAAATGGAGGTAAAACTCAATGCATTTGCCCATTACCGTATGCGCGCGCGCACCGTAACGGAAGGGTTGCGTCCTGCCCCTTAGCACATTTGTTTTACTCATACATACAGAGGAAAATCTACCTTACAGCTATATAATAAAGGTAATTTTTTGCTTGGGAATGCGTATACTTTTTGATACACTTAAGAAAACTATGAGCTTATTTGCAAGGGATAGGAAAATAAACCGTTAGTATATTAATTTAAGGTGTAGTTTAGCTTGATGTTAGCATTTAAGCGTCTACCACGTTCTGCTTGGCGGATCACAGTATGGTCTTAGGGATAGACAACCGCAGCTTTATTGTTTGAATTTTTTATTGTTTCTTCAAAGGATACACACGTACTCATATAATATGAGAGGAAGTTACGTGTGGCTGGTTTTGGGGATGTGACTTTATTATTTTATGGGTCTTTTTCGTAACGGACACTTGGTCAGCGGGTCAAACGCTGTATTGGCTTACATATTACGTACCTTAGTAAATTCCTTTTAGAAGAAGAAATGGAATATTTTTGAAATAAAACAAGAGTATCATCATATTTTAGCGTGTCTCTTATTCATCAGAAAAAGAAACATGCTGAAATCTGAGTACGGTAAATGTACTAAGACGACCTCAAGTCGCCGAAAGGCATTTGTATAAGAAAAAAAAAATACCTTGTAGAACAAATAATAATAAAATCTAACTTGATAAGCCTACATAGGTATTATATTGTTAAATGAACATTAAATGAACAATTATAGTTATATTAATTTTTATTAATCTAAAGTAGTGTAATTTAAAAGTGACCTACAAAACACATACTCGCATGTGAGACCTTAATTTTAATCTGTGCTCCTGTGACCATAGACATTATAACCACAAAGATTAGAAATGTTTAATGTCATATTAAAAAAAATATGTAAGTTTACTGTATGGTTGTGAGAACATAATTTTTTTATATGAAGCAACGTGATATCGAGTTCTTTAATTTTATATTGTAATGAAATAATCAACTGGTAAAAACCAGTAGCTAAATCTTCATTACTATAATGCATAATAATTTTATTAAAATAACAGTTCCTGTCAGCTTGCATTTTATGGCGTAGTCGAATCTAATTACTTTGAATTATATGCATTATAAATAAATTGTTCTTTACTCATACAATTTCTAGCTCAGTATCTGATAATGAATAATTTTAAAATAACCGGGAACAGTATATTTAGTTTTGACTATTTGTTAAATTATTTACTGACAACGAATTAGAAAAACCTTGAAAAGTAGTTGAAGAGGAGTACTCCTGCTAAATGACAAAGTTTCTCGAAGGTTGGGGTACTTATAACAAGGCGTTAGTATATATTTAGTTTTTGGAATCTATTCGTATTGTATAAAAATATTTAAATTGAGCAAATATTTTTGAGTACATTTATTTGAAAAAGATTGTGACTATATTGTGATATGAGTAGAATAATTGTATGTTTCAATATACATATAAATCGCTAACCATTTTAAGCTTGCACTGTCAGATACGAGTCTCCTCTCAAAATGGCAACACTAATATAATCTGCTATATAATCTGCAACGCTGACCAAGTGCGGGTTATAATAATATATATTCATAAAGTAAAATTAAAATTTTAATATTCAAGCGCAGTCGACCGCAAAAACTAATTATATCTAAACAGTCATAGATAACCATAACTCTTATTAATGGATAACGAACTACTGTCTATCGAGCCCTTAATTTGGAAATAGTTCTTGCATTTCACGAAAACACCTGTCATGACCATTTTCGATCTTAACGTGTTATTCATAAGGTTGAATACGTCGAGATACAGAATGATATCGTAAAATTGTTTAATATTAATTTCCGATGTATTAAACTGCCCACCTGCTGTACTATGTGAGAATCTGAAGTGCCTGCATTTTTGATGATATTATGAATAATAATAATAATACTACTGAAGCACGAGAATTAATGAATTCATCGAATCAATGTACAAATTCGAATTACTGTATTATAATTGTATTTAATTATTTTTTATTTAATTCAAAATCGATAACCGTTGGAATTGACGTCTACTGGAGTGAAGATCATAATATGTCAATTGTAGCGTGGGACACCCTCCAGCTGATGGAGTAACGATAAAGACAAAGTCACTGACAATAATTGGAAGCGGCAAGCCTAATATCTAGTTTAGTGGACTGTTATTGGAAAAAGTATGTACATCTAGCAGACCTGTTATTGGGATTGATACTGATCTCTACCTGTGATTGAAAGAGACCTGCAGCTTTCTCAACCATGCTGCCCCATGGTGAATTGGTAGACCTGTTATTAGCCAACCGGTCTGCATGTGACAACTTGTTTCTAGCGGTCATCTATTCGAGTTGTGACTATACAGCACGTTGCCTAACAACTGGGTTCCGCGCCAAGGCTCCATAGCAACATGAATGTATATAAATTATATAATTAAATTTAATGCATCAAGAAATTAGTTGCGTTGTAAAAATAAGCTTAAAATTAATTAGACTTTTTGCTAGACAGAAATGTTAAGTTTTATGCATTAATATTTCGGGAACATTTACAATTAAATTAATTCGAAATATTTACTGTTGACTATGAGTCATCAAACGCCGTAGATGAAACAAATATTTTAATCACATAATTATAAAATAAATTTTAAATACTAAGGTATTTATCCAATTAATTGAATTGCTTTGGGTTATTTAATTTAAATATCATAATGTAATTTTATCTACCTGTCAGTTGCAAGCGATTCTAACACCGGTTCGATTATAACTGTTTTTGAACGAAGTTAATAAAATATTTATATTTAACTATATAACTGCAGTTATAATACATGGTATTTATTTAATTATTTTTCTTTAATGCACATTGTCTAAGCCAGTTAAGAAGTATAGCAATTTTTGAAATTTGAATAGACCTATAAATTAGATAGGACTACGTCTGTCAGATTAAAATCCTACTACTTGGTAGAGACCTCCACGGAACTTTTGTTCCAGACAGGCAGGATGCAACTTTCTTTATGTTCTGTTGTTCAACACAACTGTTTCTGCAATCTGCGCATGGAGCTTTCGCCATGTTGCTCCAGTGCAAAGTGGTCGTTGCTCCAACCGTCTTGATGTTAATATTAATAAATGTTACCATGTAACGCGGCATTAAGAGCGACTTACGTATTATTCAATACATTATTAATATTCTATGATAACTATCAAAATATTTTTAAATAATGTAACAGTTCCACTGCCTCTTCCCCCTACAGTTCTCCTATTATGACCCATCACACTGACCGCGCCTCGTTTCAAAAATGTAAATGAAAAATTTGAGATGATAAATTTCTAGAACTTATGGACCTTGACCGTGTACCGGTCACCGATCGCCGAATCTAACGCAGCAATGTCTAAGGTTTCCAGGACTTCCGGTCTTGTGCCAGCGCGTGTGGCTTAGACCATGCGTGAAATATTCAAATTTAAAATTCCCCTTTTCGTTTTGAATTGTGGTATAAGTCATAAGATGTCAGCATGTTAACGCAATTTTATTAAAGTTAACGCTCCGACTCATTAGACTGATGACCCAAATAAGTGGTAGCGGCTAGATGATATCTGTATAGAACGAGATGTTGTAGTACATCGTAGTGAAAGCCCAAATCCAGCAGTGGGATAATAGAGGCTGATGTAACGATGATGACGTACAAATAATTTCATGCCTGGATATGACCTGTGCTTGATTTATTAATCACCGAATCTTAGAGACGCTTTGGTTAGGTGTGTTTTAACCTTATCTATTTTTAGCATTTAGTTTTTACATACTTTACAGTTATGTTAATAAATTTTACTGTCATTAGGCGGTTCAAATCATCAAAGTATCATAATGTTTTTAATAAAGTTAACGTAAGCATTTATTTTGATGAAATTACCTACAAAATATCAAAACGTGTGTTTTTATAAATTGTACCAGCTCTGACCGGTTCATTAGATGTACATTATTATCTGGATAAGTTTTTTGTCTTCGAATGTAATAAGGAATGTTCAAAAAGCAATATATTACTCAAGGATCACTTCAAGAGTTTTATATGTATACAAAATATTGTTTCCGGTCACAACCGTTACAATTTGATTGGTTTTTTGATCTTATTAATAGCTTACAATTAACGAGCAATGCAATAAACTCGTAAATTAATTACATGTTTACAACTCTTTTTTATATATAGTCCTCATATCAAAGTCTGGGGTTCGAATCCTGGCATCCACCTCTGACTTTATAATACTGTTTTAAATATTTACACTTGATTCAACGGTAAAGGAATATGTTTCAAGAAGCCAATGCACTGTACCGTTGAGTATAATAGGTATATAATGGACGATAGAAATGTGACTATCGATGTTAGTTAATTTAAGTTGTTAATATGGCCAATTTAAGTTTTAGCTATTATTAACTGATAATATAACTACAGCAACTGTACCTACTATTAATAATAGTAGTTCAGACATAACAATATTTAAAGTTAGTAGCGCAGAACTGTTACTAAGAACTAATATGGATAAATATCACAACCTTCAAATATCGAAACACAAATTGTTTTATAACAATTACTTAAATCTATAAATAGGTGTAGCGGTGTAGGCCTGCCAATAGGAAGCGCCATTGTTTTCTATCCTATGGCTATCTTTCTTCCCTTCCTCTCTCTCATAAAGAAATATTAAAGAGTTTTCTCCCTTTTAGATACATAGGTATAAGCGCGTGAGACTTAAGAATAAACCAAAAATTTAAAAAAATCTTCTTAGCAGCATGGTATCAGTGACATGTAAGAATAGGAATAGAATTCAATCACATTTATATGTACCCTTTCACTATCGAAAAGTAATATGAAGTCACAATGATTTATGATTCAAACATAAAGCCTGTCGTCAATTTCTCGTATAATGTATCATTCTTTTTTAAATAATCCACTCATTATTACGCTGAGCGAGTTGCCACCTGCCAGACCGTTCACCTACTTACACCTATCGAGTTCTACAGTGACCGGTGAACGATATACGATTATTTATTTAAGCGCTTGTAACGGTTATATTACCTAATATTTAATTGGTAACTGCATTTGGCCAGCGTTGCAGACTATGGTACTAACCCCTCTCAGTCTAAACAGAGCTAAGCTTAGAAGCCGAGAGCTACAATGAGCAAAAATGATGGTTATGAACATGTCTCTGACATTACATACTGTCATTTGGTCCCGAGGTATGTCTAAAAACAAGCCTGGGTTGTAGTGTGCCTATGATGGTATGACGTTATATATAAATATCGCTCAAGCAAGTCTGACAACAGATTTTCATCTCCCAACATTACTGATGCGACCAATACCTTAATTTGGCATAATGAGCAAGTCGGTGAGTGTGTCTATATGTTGAGGTTGAAAATTTTTCGCATTTAACTCTTGCGAAGTCAAAATAAATTTGATCGATCGTATACAACTCTGTGCAGTACGTAAGGACCACAATTACGTATTTATATGTCTGTAGAAATATGTAGGTACACCACAATGCTGACATCAGCGTGGGTCGCGCGAGATTTCATTCGAGAACTGACAGCTACTGTCAATAGCAATGTTTTGACATAATTACACATTCTACTAATGTCACAATTACAGGTGTCTTTTTTACTTGACAAGTTAAGGCAAACGTGAAATTACTTTTATTGCTACCGTGAGAAGTTTTCAAAAGAATATTATTACCGATGACGCATATGTCTAATTAAAATCATTATGAAAAAGGTAAATCGATTACAATGATATTATTCGGTTAATATAATTATATTCTGCTTTAATTCACACTGCTATAACTCATACAATATTTCGATATTGCCGTCTCTTTGCATATTAATTGTCTAGTTTTGTTGTCAATAATAATAAATAATTACCTGTTATATAAATATGTAACGTCACGTATAATATCGGGGTATGTAGAGAAGTACACTCGCATATTTCACTAGTTACCTTTACTTACCACTAGGGAGTAGGTGTTGAGCCTATTGTTAATCTACTATATTAGTAAATTCAATAATGCATTTTATTATTAACTTGTCACAACAAACAAATATGCAAGTACCGCGCACGACTTTGTATGTTTCTACCGCAACCATCGAAGAACAGGTGAGATACCTATGTGATTTAAGTGACCATAACCGACTTGGCAACCGGTAGAAAAAAAACAGCAATAGGTAGGGTTTACAGGCATTTAAAATTTAGCTTTTAAATTTCCTTTGACGCAGGCAATACAATGCAAACGCCTCTGATATTGTAAATATGAATGTGAGATGGTAACCAGTAGATGTGTAGCCTGTCTCGCAGCTAGAGATACGCTCCGCCTGATACCCTTGTGCGGTTTTATATATGTTTTTGCCCATAATTCCGGTGCTGGGCATGCATGTTAGGGATTGCAGAGCCCAGCTTCTCGTGCCGCTTATGCCGCGGCTCTTCATCGGTTAAGACATTTAGCTGTTCCGTAATTTTCATTTTCATTGAAATGTATCGAAGAAATGAAAGATTAATTAGCAAGAATGATCTATAAGTATGGAAGCAAACCTTGGCGGAGACATAGTGAGCAAATATATAATCCTTACGTTACGTTTCATCAAGATATCGAACCGGTTGCGTCTGTATCGACTGCAATTCACTGACGCAATTGTATTAAAGATTATTGCTGTCAGACCGACCGCCACACTGGAATATTACGTACTTTTTACAGGCGAACCTAGCTGGATCAACGTCTAGATTACTTAGTGCAGGACTACTAATAAGTTTGATTATTGAGCAATGGAATATTCTAGAAGAACGTTATAACACATTCAACTGTAATGACTGATGGGAAGTTAAAAGTCTGCGAAATCGGCGGACGTGTAAATATAATGAATTTAGAAGTAGCACGTCAGGTCTGGAAGAATAAAAATATTGGGTAGTCGCTGTTCTGCGTATCCCGTAAGGAACCTGGGGTTATGTTATAATAATAATTGAAATGAGAAGTTCCAGTTCAGTCCTTATAACTCATTGTAGTACCCATATTTAGCAGTTTTGAATAGCATTTCTATGAACCTCAAAGTAATATAATTATGTATAATTCGTCCCGAAAACAAGCCTCTATATAAAGGTACCATAAATGTGAAAACGGTTATATTTCAGAATTTAACTCACGAAATAAATCTATTAGAGAAGTAATTTACTATAGTTCATTTTATGATCTTATAATGCCAGTTCCGAGTAAGTAATGGTTCGGTTGGGCACAGATAACAAATACTGAATAATTAATGCGCGATTAAAATATATTATATTTGCATAGCTTACTAACTTTAATGTTTTCTGTCAGTCTTAAGTTACATAAATTATAGATGTGACAGTTTATATTTGAGTAGAACTTACTGTTTCTTTATTATCTGTGTCGAAACTTGTTTTATTCTCTGACATGACATAACTGATGAAACGTGGGTGTTCTACGCTCCTCTGCGTACCCTTTCGGGTAAATGCAGGGATGATGTTATGTCATAGGAGAAATACTTCACTATCGTTTTATTATTATACGAGTATCGCCA
>DWME01002267.1:0-21433 GCA_018244795.1 Parelbella ahira ahira | reverse complement strand
AATAATAATCGACCCATTTGTCATTCCACTGTTGGAATATGGGTCTCCTCTCATATTGAGAGGGTCAAGGCCATAGTATAGGCATAGTAGGCCATATAGCCACTATATACAAATTTGGTGCTAATCGTCGCTCGTATAAGCTTTAACGAGCCAAGTACCAGAACTGGTGTAAATATTACCCATTTTTTTTCCATTTCGTTTCTCCGCCGATGTGACAGTATTGATCGATTGACCAATTGATATTTTCGTGTCCGTGGTGGTTTTATATGATTTCTTGTTTACCGGCGGGTTGTTTTTTTCTCGTTTTAATTCTGTGTGATTAATTTGCTCACTTACCGAGTGATAGGTGTGTCTGTGAACGATATATTGTGACACACGTTCACTTTTGTTTTCGTACTGAAATGTAGATTATTATCGATTTCGGGGTTTGTTTAAAATTGACGGTCGTTAAGGTTCGTCGGTGAATCTGTAGTCTGTTTAGAGAATCTTATGATTGTTGGTGATTAACTTATCATCATCAGCCTATGTCCACTGCAGGATATACGCTGCCTGTTTATTTATTTACTTATCATAAACTTACCACTAGCAATACGGGCTAAGCCTAGTCGCTTACCTACTTCTGTCCTTATTTCTTTCATTTATAATGATAAAATTAATGAAATAATGATTTTAGGGGTTTTGTTCATAATCCCCATACTGGCCTTACGGTTTCAGGATCGCAGAGCTCGGCTGCTCGCGTCGCCTGCGCTGTGGTCCGTTAGCGGCCAGGTTAGCTTGTATGTCCACCAATCTTATCCTTCAAAAATTATGCTGCTTCAGTAGTAAAGTAGGTACAGTAACGGCAGTAAATTCCGAACGCCTGCTGACATTTCGATTATACTTAATAGCCGTTGAATGTCTATTACAATTTAACAAAGTGATCTAGGAAGGACAAAACGCCTAGATGATAGGACACCCAAGTACCTCGTCCTTCCTCTCAAACTACTCGTAGGTCTCAAAATGCCCGAAATTTATTATAATTTGTTATTTATTGTTTATACATCGCGATACATTTAATAAAACGTAAATACATTTCGCTAATGAGGGGCGCGATTAAGCTCATTCGGTAGACGGTTGTGCAAGCATCGAAAACTCTTTAAGATTATTTACTTACCTCCGCGCGTGTAAATGTCACGGCGCCATTAATAACGCCCAATGAGAGTGATCTTTTACATCGATGCGCGTATTAAGGCTTCATACTCGAAGGTAGTACTCGGTACAGTCGTATCAAAATATTGACATTGTACAAATATTTACTTTAAACTTCGTCCATGCGATTATTGTGGAGAATTTATAATTTGACGCTGTTTTTTAACTGAAGGGATTGGCACACGTGTAGGTCTCGGTCGTAGGTGGCCATTCCCGTCGGTAAAAATGTGCCATTGATCTCGAAGATAAGTAGGTACTGTGGAGAATAATACTGTTAATATCAGTAAGTCTAGTTTATGTAAGTTGTTATTAAAGACCGTTAAATAGGTACTAAGTTCACACTCTAAATAATTAAGCAAGTG
The DNA here is from genome assembly GCA_018244795.1 of Parelbella ahira ahira. Classification (NCBI taxonomy): domain Eukaryota; kingdom Metazoa; phylum Arthropoda; class Insecta; order Lepidoptera; family Hesperiidae; genus Parelbella; species Parelbella ahira. Next base: position 19,883 of record DWME01002267.1, on the reverse strand, counting down.
CGATCACAATAAAAAATATAGGTACGCACTCTTAAAAAAGTTATCTGCTCTAAAATTTTTCCTTTAATCTGTATCTCGCGACTAACCTGTTTGCAAGCTGTCAAGCGCTATTTGTCCGCGAGTATAATTTTCGTTCAGCAGTTAACAGCGATCGTAACATAGTTTTACACGGGAGACACTGGTTGGACGTGTTGTCGTACCATTAATGGGGCTAACAATTAAAATTTCACCAGAACGAGACTCACGCGCGGCCCGACTTTCACATGTGTACCTGTGCGCACACGCCGTAGAGGCAGAAAGTTGCAGGCATTTGTGGTGATACATATTTTAATTTAAAATAATCATATTACATGTCGTTGACATACTAAATGAAATATTATAAACAATACATTCTGTTACGGTTCTACCTGTAGTCAAATAAAGACTGGAGAGAGCCACTTAGCATTAAGTTTACCCTTTATTTCCCTGTTTAAAAAATACATAGTAAAGACAAGTAAACAAACAAATACATCCTTGTACTACAAAATTCATAAATTAAATGTGTAATATCGTTGGAATGGGACGGCGAACGGTGTCTCTTATTTATTTTTTAATTATTTTAATAGTCTACTTAACACTAATTTTAGTTTATTAAGCATCGTCAACATCGCTCCTGTTGGTCACGGCTCTCCATATTATAGTTTTATTAACAACGATTTATCAATATTGTCATCTCTCTAAAATTTGCATAAATTTTATTAGTTGTGTCATGGACGTTTGTGACAGTAGAATGAACAATTTATTTAATTATGATATTTAGACTAATCTATCTTTCTATCTATCCAATCAACCGGTATCTCTCCTCTACCGGATATAGGCCTACCTTCTGTTACGTTAATTTCTTCGGTCCTTTTCTGCTCATATCCTCTGCGGCGTTACATAGACTAATATTGGGCCGTAATCAAAAGCCGTAAACTCTTGGTGAACGATAATAACTTGACACTAATAAAGATCACGTTAGAGCTTTACGAGCTAGCTCCATCGCGTGTTCGCATAATCGAAGTAGGTATCTACGTGACGTTCCATTAGCGAATTAAGCGTCTAGTTATTTACGTGAAGTTAAATAATTGGACCGGCGACAGCGGCTGTTGGTGTAATTGGCGAGTGTATTAATACACGTACATGACATGTTCGTGGTAATGTAGAATGTAAATAGTATTTGTTTGATGATAATTTGCGGTAAAGGCAGGGCGGAGGCTTTTTAGGGCGGCCGAACTATGTACATATTGTCACCTGTGTTTGAAGCTGTGTAGTAGTAATTCTTGTATTACTATCATATTATACGTTGTATGTTTTATTCTCTCGTTATAAATACATCTTAAAGTATATTAGTATAAGTCTATACTAGGATAACTTATAAGCAGCGATTGCCGTTTAACTTCCCGTCGCTTAAGTGTAGGTTTTCGCTACAATGTCATCAATAAATTAAAGATGGCTATTTGACATTTGGCCATAGTCCATAGCCCATTCCGAATCGATGATATATAATATGTATAAGGCAAAATGTTATATGTTTTTCTATAGTGTGAATACTAAAAGCTTGTCAAATAATTAACAGGTACCAAGATTGGATCGTTGTTGGGAAACAATCGGCACGGTTGTGTCGTTTTACGGAACAATATTAAATAAAAAAACGACATTTTGTTTTGTTCAAGGTTAATTCATTCTTACTAAAATATGTGTGTTCACATGTACGTATAAAATAAACATTTACAGTGATTAAATCGTGAAAAGTGACAATTCTGACGCAGCGTCGCACCGCCCCGTGTATTTACAGCCCTAATTTGCTATTTAGTGTCGTTCCTTCCATTCAGTGGAAAACGTAAGCCTCCATTAGCTAAATTGCCTCACTAAATTGTGTTAACGTTTGCTTTTATACATTGTGTATTTTGTCGTCTGCGTAAAGTAATAATGATTGTAGGCTTCGTATACTTACTTACGTTTCCTAAAGTTCTAGAAGCTTCTTTGACGACTGGGTCTTTCAAAAAAACTACCTATATAATATTAGCGAATTGAAGTCCATTCAAGGATCAAAACTGCTCTTTTGCCCACTTGACGAACGATCTTACTCCACCAAATTACTTCCTCAATTAACTTCAAAATCACACATCATATCCGAGAGAAACAACCACGGGGAGCGTGTGTGTTGTCATTAAGAATCGTAAAAAGTTAATCATATGACATTAATTCGATTTCTTTGTATCCACTCATTGTTTCGTACCCAGCATTGCCTTACGCGCGGAAGGACGCCATTCTCGATTACAATTAAAGACATGGAGACGCAACGCGTGCCCCGGTGACACAGCCAGTGTTCAGTTGCAGGAATTCCCTGGAATATTGACTCATTCGCTGCACGTCCTTAGGGCGTCCATGATTGTCATATGTTTTGCAATTAAATGTCTCATGCGTGTCACGTAAACTCACATGTTTTTCAGGTTGGCCCGACCAGTTTCGAACTTATACGAGATCGTTCTTTCAAGAGTTCCCGTCGACTGTAACGAAGTCCCGGCGAGCTTATGTACTAATATAATCTTGCAAAAAAACGTAACATCGCGATGTAATATAATATATTATAATATTTAACCTTGCAAATACCTTTTTTGTAAGTCTAATAATGCAATTAGTTACCCAAAGTATCGTAATCTTCAAAATCGTTTTCTTAATGTAACAGCCCAATAAAGGAATTAATAAGCCTAAGCATCGTTTCACTGATCTTAATAGCATCGATTAAGCCATCAACAAGCAGCAAATTGAACTGCGTTATCTTGCGAAATTCTAGTCTTGTTATTGTTTCTATGTATTGTAGTACATTTATTCGTATAACCCCTATTTCGTAGGAGGTATCGATAAACCGATAAAAATTGTAAGTAGGTACTATACGCATATACCACTACTTCGGGGAAATACAAGCGTGATATTATGTCCATTCGAGTGTCATTGGAATTTATTGGTGTTTAAATTGGATTATTACAGAACTCTCGCAGATCTCTTACGGTTTCATCTGTGCCCGGTCGCGTGGTACTCGTAGCGCTGGCGTGCTGCCAACGGTATAATAACCGCGCCACCACCGCCGTCGCGTCGAACGAATAATAAATAACGATACTTGTGCTTTTGTACGAGTGTTTTAATGTTTGCGTTCCTATGGAAATTGAAGAGTCGCCCGCGCGCGCGTGTCCGCGTTTTGGCAAGCGGCGCAAGTGGGGCGGCTTTTCAATAAATATGTTTCAAATATTAATTGCTCAGTGTGTCGATATCCTTTTGATCACGATACCGTAGTGATAATAAACTACTATGCGTGTATTGTTTCTGTGTGAATACTTGTTCTTTTTAATAGAATATATCATGATTTTTAAACATCAAAAAGAACATGTGCGTGCACTTTATTGTGGTGGGATAGAGGCCTTTGAAATTACAATTCTTTTTTTCTAAACTTAAATATTACATAATGCATAACTAGAATAAGTATTAGTACTCAATTTATAAACAATTCTATATGCTGTCGTATGCTTCCACTGCTACTCTGACGCAGCCTTCCTCTAGTGGCAAATAGGTCCAAAAACATTTTCTTTCAAACATGAATTCGTATCATCGCCCCGCAAAGTGTATGCCTAAGAAGGATACTTTGAAGGTGGTCTTAGTGGATTTACACTCGCACAAGAGTTTCTGTGTCTTGGTAACTCACTGGGTATTGACCAAGGTGTATAGAACTGGTTTCCGTCCATGACCGTCTTTAATTTGCAAGATGACGAATCGAAAAAAGCTAGGACCAGATAAAGTATCCGCGCGCAGTACCCTACCGTACAAAAATACCATGTTCAAAATAAACGTGGTACCCATACTGTTAACACAAACAAACAAACATTTGTACACACAGCCAAACATTTGTGCACATTATCTCGCAAATGGATAATGTACATACGTCGCGTCGCCGCCGTCTCGAAAGAAACCTATTTGTTTTGCGCTCGGATCGAATACGGGCCGAGTTTAGCATATCTCCTTGGAGTGTACGACACGAGATTGGATGCAGTCGAGTTGTCCCTATGAATATTTGTCTATTCGTAATATTAAACATTTTTCAGGTAGGTTTATGTATCTATTCTCGTCTTCAATCGCTTCTATCTTCTCCGTGAAATTACCTACCATTTTTACAATGAGTTTATTTTGCAATGAATGAATTTCATAACGAATTGTTTCAGCTTAGTTTTCGATTTCAAAATTAGTTCTGTTCAATTGAATTATGATTTTGATTTAATTCTAATACACCTAAATATACGAGACATATTAAATATACATAGATATACTATATACTTACACAAACTATATTTGATGTAGATGTATACATAGATATTCATAAACGAGTAGGTTTGTCTCAACTGGGATATCGGTATTCAAAATTCAATTTCGTTATTCAGATGCTCTTTCGAAACGAAATATCCCATATCGACGGAATGTGTTTTAATATTTCGTCATAACGTTATTGTCGAATTGTTTAACCTTCCCTACCCTACTCGCTAATAGACCTTCACCTAGTCAGTCTTTTGGGAATTTCTGCAGAACCATCTCCGTATAGTATTTTTATTATATTATTTATTTATATTTATTATCTTCGATTAACGTATTTATCTTCGTGTACATTTAACATTATAGTAATAATTGCATTAGCACCTCATTCAATTGTACATCATACTTAACCATAGCATTGACTGGTAGAAAATGTCATTCGGCGCTAAATCCGTCTTGCACAAACAGTAAAGTAGTATGCACTGTTGTACAAACTATTTTGTACAAAACCTGAAAAAAATAAAAAATAAAAATAAACACTTGCATAATGAGTCGTTCCGGTAGCGATTGCTGTAATAGTTTCCATCGCAACAATATTGTGACACGTTAGTTCGTTGTCATGGCGACAGATAAGACTCGCCGCGACGACTCGGCTGCAGTCCGCATACCGACTGCACTGGGCGGGTGATTTAACTGCAGTTATTTCACCGCGACCGACGTACATACGACTATTGCTTCGTACATTGTCGACATGTTTGTGGCTGAGAGGATTTTCTTTTTGAGCTTGTTCGTTTTGCAGCTATAAAATTAGCTTCGCCTTCATGTCGTTTCAAATGCGTTCGAATCATTGCAATCAGTAATCTAGTGCAGATTGTCTGTTTATGTCTTCACGCGTATCCCCTTACGGGTTAGACAAAGAACACCGAGCGGCAAATATTTCTATCTTTCAGACCTGCCGTGATTCTTTTATCTTCGTAACTCTCTTCATAGACGTTCTTTAGTGTGTTGTTTCTTCTTTTACGATTTTTCTTCTAACTAACAAATGTAGTTTGATCTTGTATAGTTTTATTTCTTTGCTAGTTGATATTGTCATGCCGGCAGCATCCAACGGTTTTCCTTTAATGCTTATGCATGACTGGAAAATCTCTGACGGAGACTTGGCGCAGGTGGTCACACATCTGTCTGATACTGAAATCGAGGTTCCGAGTATTGTTACATAGTACTTAATTATTCTTTGAATGGACTAAATGTACAGATTTCCTTGTTATAGGTATGTGTCAAGAAATGCTCAGGTAGATACTAACATTTTCCCGATTGCTCTTGTTATTTGCATTTGTTTCTAATTTGCATTCTAGTGTGATATTTTCCTTAAATAGGCAAATTATAACTATTCAGAATGCAGAAAAAGGAGGTCTTTTTGTTGACTGTTATTCGGGCTTTGGTAATATCATTTCGATGCAAAATTGGTAGTATGCTTACAGCATCTACTGGAAATATTTAGTCCTTTCTAACCCAATGGTTAGACTGGATTAGGTGTTTCCACCGGCTGGGTACCTCACTCATTTCTGGCGCTATTTTCTACAACCCTTGCAATCACTTGTATTTAAGACTTTTTTTGTCTAAACCATCCCTATACGTCCACCTCAGAGGCTCATGACAACAACGTCCGACATAATAAAAGTTAACTTGCCAAAATTATAATCATAAACAGATCGCATTGCCTTGCAATGAACAAAGAGACCGTTGAATGCAAAATATGCATAAATATAAACGATTTTACCTTCCCGCGCGTCACTCACTCGCGCACACGTCGGAATGTGTGCGTCTAAACGAAAACTACAAATTCGAAATTTAAATTTAAAATTAACCGACGCATTGTGGCCGCGCGTCCCTGAATACATCAGGCCTCGTCGACACGCCAAAGGACAGACAGACAATAACTTTATTTAGATACTATTGAGATGCAAACGACCGGTAGAAATAAACCTTCAACGTACGATACGCCGCTTGTTATTCAAATTGCATTGCTCGCTGAAATTAAATAAACAAAGGCTTTTTTTTCAACTGTTCGGCTGCGAAGGGAACGGCATTCGAGGAGATTAGACGCTTTTCACACTTGCGACGCGTATGTACTCGTGAGCTTAGCAAGTCGATTCGTTTCATCGCTTCAACTTAGCAATGCCGATCGGGGTAGATAAACAATGGGTGTTACCAAAAGGTGCGTAAAATAAAGGTTTCTCACGTACAAAATGCGGCTTTACAAGCTTTCTGAGTGAAATTGCCCTTAGTGCGCGGTGAGATCACGTAGGGTAGTGAGCGACCCTCTCTGCGGCTTTAAATAACTTACCCAGTGCGTAATTCAAAGTTCAAATCTGAATAATGGGATCCAAGTTGTTTTAAGGGCGGCTTGTTCCGGACGGTTTTCTTGCGGTTTATTTTTTATCTTTTAGTAACTGGATCGTATAAAGATTTTGGCAGGGGTTAGTTTTTTGGTTGGTCCGCCTTCAATAGTATTATTTCATCTCATGTTTATAGATTGTTATGAGTATATACGGTATGAGAAAAATAAATAATAATTACTATTTATTACTTCACTGTTCTGTATTCTGTATATTGCAACTTGACACATTTTTGAGATATGTATTATGATATGGTCACGCCAGGTCTTTTACGGAGTATGTAGAGAGCCACCAATACCAAATATGTGTCTAACTTAACATACCTGATGTGAGTCTTCTACGTTCATTACTCTTCATTCTTGAGGTATGTACGAACCTGTCTATAACTAGGCATAATACCTACTAGATGGCACCACGCGCAATTTGAATCGCGGATTCAGAATTGTCTGCAAACACGAAAGTCGCGCACTTGAGATAATCGATTCGCAGCTCCCTCCCCGCCGTTCAAAAAAATGGAGTAGGTAATAATTTTTATCATAAATTATCTGGACAATTTCCAAAGTTTAAATTTAATCTTGAAACTTCACCCGAATAGGAAACGTAACTTCTCCTCGCTTCCTTACATTGCACAACATCTGTCTTCAGCCAACAACTAGGCAGCCGAGAAACTTGTTAGCTTGTTTAAACTTCACGTCTTATCATGTAAATGACAAAGACGGATGCATGCTCGCATGTATGCATGCAACGCAGATATTGGTGCCGTTATGCAACACATTTGGTCATTCTGTTTTTTCGTTGACGGAATAATTTCTTCCTAGTTATCAGCACGATCTCGATGCCTTAAGGCATATTCATTTGATATTGTATGTGACCTCCATCACCTTTTACTAATTATATAAAATAACTTTTACTATATAAAATAATTTTTAGTAATTATATAAAAAAAAAACATTTTCTCATTCGTCTTTCATTAGGTATGCAAAGTTACATTTATTTAAATGTTCCTTATAAATCGCTCGTTATATTTCTAAATAGAAGTAATAAGAGTATTATTGCGCATGTTCTCTCTTCTCGTCCCTCTTGGTAACACCATCTATGTGCCTGGCATTCTGCCAGAGTGATTCACAAAATTAGGGTACCTCTATCTGTCTAGTCTAGTTTCTATTATTATGTAACTGCTTGTTTTTTCTGCGCTATTTGAAACAAATAGGAGATTATTTATTCTCAATATGTAATATATCTTTATTTAACTTTGTGGTATTAAGAATTCGAGAATAAGTCTTTTCGTATAAATAATATTTGATAAGGTTTACCTAAAATATGCGTCAGGAGAATTCTATTCTAATGTTTTATCATAACCTAACAGCTTATCTTACGTATTGACGATGAGTGCTGTTATTCACATTCGAAACTGCAAAATAATATTTTTTTTCTTTAAAAATTTAACAGAGCCGATATCGTAAGAGAATGTATATTATATACCTACCTATATTTACTACAAATGCTGATACTGGGTTTTGGGAAATTTATCAATCTTCATAGTTCGATGTAACTTCTAGAATATAGTATGTTCTCAGACTATTAACTAGGATACTTTAGAGACGATTTAAATTAACTATGTTCTTACTTGTTATGATTCAACGATTAAATTCTTAACGGTCGCAAAGCTAGCGATATTCAAAGGGATAATGCGTTTAATATTTAATAATGTTTCCGTACAGTCAGCAATAACCGTGTTACATGTTGTTCCGAATGTGATTGATGTACGCCATCCGTCACATTTCAGCCCATTCGTCACGGATACAGAAGTACATGCACACGCCATATTGCGTTTCGTTCCATATATTTTATTGAATCGCGCAAACGGAATAGACGAAATATATTCGTTATCCAACACATTGTTTGGCGATTGTTAATCTTTTTCTGATTCGTCTCTCATCGTATGCAAACATGTAAAACAGATTTTTCCAAGTTCACATTGCATCATACTACAAATATAAAATTGCGACTATGAAATTTCGTCCCACTGTTGAAGTCATATTCAATGTGTATTGGTTATCTGTGCTTCTTCAGATATTTCATTTTTTTTTTTTGTGCCTTTTGTGTTTTATTCTCCTATTGCTAAAAGAGAAACCATGTCAGAACCAATATATATTATTACGCCGGGGAACCGGCTTTCCTTTCCGTTCGGGTCCTTGTCCAATTTCTATTGAGTGACAATCATACGATACGGTACATTTATGGCGACATTGTGTGTGTTCCAACACTTCGTATCAAGTTTGTCAATCACAATCATAACGTCGCAAGCGAATACTACACTTATGCAGAGGTAATTAGGGACTGAATCGTTTGAAAGCGTTACAATAAGAATGTAGTGCGACAGAGTTCTGGATACACGTCATCTTCCGGCTATTGTTTCCCTACGGAACTGAACACCTCCAATCGCTTATAAGAAAATGCGTGGTGGAATAAAAGATATTTCTGTATTTCTCTTATCAAATGTTGTATCATATTCAGATAAGTGTTTCTATTGTCCGTTGTAAGATACCATTAAATTGACATTGACTATGTATGCTATCGAATTGGGACATTATTGGGGAATTGGGAATTGTGTAATGATAGATATGGTTTAAATTGTAATTGGAATTGAAAAAAACTAAATTATACGTAAAGATTTGTTGATTGAGTGTTTTCTGAAAACGAAGCGTAAAAAGACACTAAATAAGTAAGTAAGTAAGAAGTATTAGAAAATTACTTGTAAAATGTTTTAAATACATAAAGTTTTAGTTATAAAACAAATTACATCGCGTATTTATTAAAAGCTGCGTTGTAAGATTTCATTGTAAGTTCTCACCTACAGCAATCGACTTGAGTTTCTGTTGTGTTTCACTTAATGCCAGTTCATTGTTATTAAAGTTATCAGAAATGTTGGAACGGAATTCGTTGGAAAATTATCGGACTTACCTAAAATATGATTTACATTTTTCTTCATGTGATTCAGCCCAAGTGACGACAGTTATTCTTTTTTTGGTGAACATTCATCGTTTGATAATATACATACTTTTTTATAGATGAAGCATTTATTTCCTTTGGCCCACTTCTAGCTTTGTCATTAACATCTATGTTTATATATATATCGAATTTATTCTCATCTATGTATTTAAACTTTTTGCATATTAATCCTAAAAATATCTTTAGTAACAGACAGGGCGCTATGACGCTCATTGGGGGAGGCCTAGTTCCAGCAGTGGACTGAGCTAGGCCGATGAGGATGACGATTTCTTCAATATAGTTTTTTCAACATCAAATGTTTAACTTTTAAAGGGTACCATTACTTTTATGAATTCATAGTTGTTTGCTTTAATTTTCATTAACGTTCCTATATTGATGACTCATTAATTATTTCATTAACTACGAGTGGCGTCATCTATTTAATTTCGAGGTTTGTTTGTATTGTGGATCAAAACTAGCCTTATCCACAGTCGTCCTTGTACTAGTGTGCCGTGCAAAAGAATCTCCGAGTCCAATTTCCGGTCGGCCAAACATATTTCAACGATGAACATATGAATTTAGTTATCTGTTTTGGACTTGTCGTTTTTTTATACCACAGTTAAAAAATATATGCGTTTCACATGATTGTGATGTAAACGAAATGCAAATTCATTAAATATTCGAATTATTAAAATATAATTTTTTCAAACACATAATATTTCGTTTATTATTTTGCCCTATTTGATATTTTCACTTCTGTATTTCCCCACAAGACAGGCAGAGAAAGGTAGTATTTATACACTTCATGTTATAGAGGTGAACCTATTGCCATACACGAAGCAATATTAAATTGAATAGCCCTATTAAACTATTAGAAATTGATATTCTGACTAGTTCATAGTGTATTCATAGTCATGAATACATTTATTTATTTAATTTAGTTTCTTCGTTTCGATTACTTGGTATGAGTAGGTAAGTATGTTTTTTAATAATTTCACCATTAAAGGGACATAAGCATCGCGGCGAGCGGATAAGCGTCCTGTCGCACCGTCCGAGCGTTTCCTGCGACGCGCGTTGCATGCGAGCGCGCGATATGGCGTTCCAGAACATTCTCAACTTCCTTACATTCATGTTGTAAACAGCGAATATTTTTTTCATAGCGTTTTTTAATTATCTCCTCTGAAATACAAAATACTACATACTCATATTCTAAATAATGTATCACTCATAAATTCATAATCCTTTTAGGAAATACAATAGTAACTTCTGAGATGTCGAATATATTTACAGGTAGCCACTTGGTACTTGCTTGCAGGTTATGCCTTTTAATATTAAAAAATTAGAGCCTACTTTAACCTTTTTTAAGTACAAAAGCAACACAAGGGTACTCAGTACTTTTTAAATTAAGTAATCAATGCGGTCATATCTGACGGAACTGACCTCATTGTTACCCATTAGAAGCGCGTCGGTTAGTGGACAGTTTCGAGTACCAGTCGTTCATTCTACAATATTGTCAATTAAAAGTGCGTATTCAAGTTGTTTAAACATAGCTTGGCCCACACACAGAATATATTAATGAAGATGATATAAGCGAAGTGACAGGCAGAACTATGCATAATAAATGCACGGCAATAACAACGTGGCCTTATAGGAGTTTTATGGGTATCCGTTACCTCGACGGAGTGATTGTGAAATGAGACATCGTGAATAATGATCGTAGATTAAGATTATTTAGCACTAACCGTTGTCGTAAAACTTTGTCGACCATTAAACTTGGGTCTCGCGAAAATTTTAGTTCGCCCTTATGTTTATTAAAATTGATAGTTTTATGGTAATAGCATTCCTTTGCAAGACTGGTGATTAACTGTTTGTACATTGAAATCGTAATAATTAGAATTACTAATGACACGTTCATTATCACCATCATTACAATAATGATCATCCTCATACTAATAATCATCATCATTATTATCTCGTATCGTTCCACTCTTAAACACAGGTCGCTCGGGATTAGAACCGCTCAAAGTACAGATTGCCACTCGGAATGCGAGCTGGCAGACTTGACACGCCTTAAGCAACAATGACAATTTATTCATTAGTTGATAACATTAGTTGTTCCCCTAACAAATACATTTTAACCAATGAATATATAAATAAATTATTAAATGTGATTTATCTCTCGTAATCGTAAAAAGTATAGTATATGGCGTCGTATCGATAAATCACAGTCCAATTTCTTTAACTGAACAACCTCACAGCGATTAGGTTGATATTATATTTTACGATCGACGAGATTTCACTATGGCAATGTTATTTCAGTGTTCATAGATTAAGTTAAGCCGGCTCCAGTTGCTATGACATCGTTGTAAATATCAAGTTTAAGTACTAAAATAAACACTAAACAGTTATTTTCCGAAATTTCAAGTATTAAACGTTTCAGAATATTCTGCATCTGCATTATTTAACTAGTTTAGGGATTGATTCGAAATAGCATTCCATATAGCTCGTGTCCATTCCCAAACCTCAAGTTATATCCGTATGTGAACAAATTCGATTGTGACGATTATATCGATTTGAAAACGTGACAAACATAGAATTCGTTTCATATTTATATAATAGGGATAAAAAGCAGTTATAATAATAGAGGGACGCCTGAGTTGTTTATCTAATTAAAATGATAACTTACACACGTGTCTGTTCAATGTTTATAGTGATGATTAAGCTTAAGTTAGTAGCAGAAATAATGTAGGTACTGTATAATGTATATTGGTTTGATAGCAATATTGCATTGATACGTAAACAGATCATCGCAATCTATTACGTAGAGATGCTATCGTTTGATTCATACATATTATCATTGGTTCTTTATCGATAATTCGTAGTACGTGTTACGCATGACTGATTAGACGCAGGAGAGGGAGGAGAGGGGGGATTTTTGCTATGCAAGTATCGTTTCCTTGTGTGTAGTGAATGAATTGCTTTCGGATGTCGTGGACGTCTTAACGATTATTTAAATAAATCTGAGTAATATCGAGTCGGACGTTTGCGAACGATCGTTACGGGCTAGGAACGGGTTAGTCACTAGATTAAAGTTACGTGTAAACGGTAGTCGGTCCGCCACTGGTCAATCCACATTTAAATCAATTAATTTATTAGTGAGATATCGATAAAGTCGAAGTGACAATTGGAAATTTAAATCGTGCCAATTTGAATGCCTATTGCAAAAGTGAAGTGTTCAACGAAAATGGTTATGGATTCGGCGCAGCACAACGGGCGATTTTGGCCCCTGTCGCCACGTCTATGGCGCCGGAGCAACGAGTACTCTAAGGTTGTGTTCGAGCCGAGGAGACCGCCGACGTCGCCAATCGAGATTAGAAGAAACAAAATCGATCTAACGCCCGACTTGCTTCGATCGAGAAGCTTCATCCAAGAGAGGTTGGAGCAGATAGATTTGAACGAAGGAATAATAATTGAGGATTTCGATCACGGCTACAATGGAAAGAACAGATGGAGTGTTGATTCCAAGAAACCGCCGATAAAAGAAACGAAAAAAGTTGAAGAAGTTGTTAAATTGAGGTCGAAAAAACAGAGGCAGCCGAGACCGAACAGTTTGCAGCTGCTTCTTTGTCCTTCGAACTCCGGTCACTATAGCAGTAACACCTGGAGATATACACGAGTTCGATCCAAAAGGTAAGTTTTTAGTAATATGTACTTTTGTTATAGCATATAACTGTTTATTGTTTTCTGTGAGTCTTATCAACATAATAATGAGTTGATAATTACATCCGCAATTATCTCAAAATTTCACTTCATTATCTTATTACCGGAATAAATAATATCTGCAAATGAGCTATTTGTAGTTGTTATTGTCACCTATATCGCTTATTAAAAGCGTCATTGTTTAGTATTCACGTATTATATTAATACTTAGTAAGAAGCAATCAGTGTCTATACAATTTTTCAAAAATGTCCTTTTTTATTATTTTTTCTTTGATGTCATGATAAGTAAAACCTACTTACGGCTTACCACAAATCACTGTATTATTGAAATATTTATTTTTATCTGATAATTAATTGAAAAGAAACGAGCGCAAGCTCCTTAGAGCAATAATAATTTCTCAATAGGTGGTAAGATAAGACGGCAGCTTGCAATCGCGCTCGTCGACTAATGTCGCATTTGTTTCGTGTTGACTCGTTACAATTAAACCCAACTTTCCCTTAAACGTTTCGACAACTTGCACAACTGAATCGTGGGCAGTGCGTGGGTGTAATGATCTTGACAACACCCTGACTCCGACTTATCTGAGCGTCGGTCCATCGGCCCTAGTGTCGCAACACCTTGACACAGAATGATGCTTTGCTAAGAGAATACTAGACGAGCTGCGGATTCGTCAGCTTTCTACTTTACGGCTTCCGCATCAGCCGTAAATACCGAATTAGGAAGGACGCGAGTGTCATAAACGAAATTTATGTCGTCCGCGTTGAGATGAAGAATTTTAAATGTCTCTTTTTTTACATATTCTAAGCCATATATAGATCGTTCTATAAGAGTAGATGGGACCTGAATCAATTTGACTTATTCCACGATTTTTCAAAAATTCTGTGATTAATGAATAAATCATCCACAATCATCATTTGATTTGTTAAAATTCAATTACTGTATCTTGTAATGCAGAATTTGCAACACACCCTCGATGATCATATGTATAAGAGTATTTTTTTAAAGATTATCAAGATATTTGTATGGGTCTTTACCTTATTTGATTTTATGCTTGTAATATTTTCTAATGTTATATTGAACTTTTCTGTGTGAAGGACATACCTACTTGATTTTCAGTATATGAATAAAGTTAATGAAAGGTTTTATTTGTCCAATACTTATATTACGTTTATAAAAATTGTTAAAAAGTGAACCATACGCTGTCTGCAAGTCCACTGAAATATTTTCACAAATATCACATCAGCACGTATTCTTTCACTGGACATACATCTTAAGATGTGACGCAACATCCGGTCCTCAGCTGACCTCATCCGGCCACTAACACCTGCCTTCTTAAGGTCGTCGCTTGGACGAGTTACATTTTATTACAAGTGTGTTTACACTTAATTACAGCAATCTCATCCACAGTTTAAAATGTATGGCAATTGAAACAATTAAAATATTCCGTATATGATAGAATATACCACATTCATCCAACATTACTGTTATGGTGTGAAGGCTACTCCACCCGCACTCATTGACCGCACCGAACACATTCCATCTCGGCTCTCAAGGTAGCAATGCACCTGCGTGATCTTTCACCGAAGGTCGTTTTGACGGTTTGTATACTATATTACTATATTATTATTATAGGTATATATACATATGTATATATCTATATATGTAAGTAAACTACATCATTATAATAAATAATAAATTGTCATTTTTAAAATGAATTTGTTTCTGATGTGTAAAAGTATTTCATGTGAATTTTCGAACTATTCAGACTTTTGTCTCACCTGTTGATTACACAACATGCGTAAATATCGTATCCTAAATAATGCTCACTTTGAAATCCTTGGCACTAAAATTGTCATACCGGCCACTGCCGGTCACAATTGTTCTAACCACTACAATTGAGGCTGCGCATAGAACCAAAACGTCGTCCAACCAGCCGTGACTGGTCATTTACATAACTCCAGGGTTCGCTGGTCGGGTGGCTTGCTCTCTGACCTTCGTTATGTCATAGATGGACAAAAACTTGCGCGTGTAGAATCAGTAGTCCCTGCTGCGGATATTCTAGCATCCGATCGTAATCTTAATCTTAATTTTCTTGTACCCAAGAAAATTAAGTTTGACAGCTTGGTAGTGTATGTTAAGACATCAGTAGGCCTTTAACTTTGAGCCCGGTCTTGTAGATTCGATTACCATCCACTCTAAACATTTGTATGGCGATCATTACTATTTGTTCTATATCTTGGGGCTAATAGATCTATGTATTAGTATGTATGTATGTAAGTATGTATTACAAAATGTATGTAAAAATACAAACTATGTATTGTTTATTTTACCGGCTATCCGACAATCATAGCAAAAAGTTTTGCCTAATTTTAATCAAATGGTAATGAGCAATGTGTCAGATGTTATCATTATTACTTTACTTAATTTCTCTTTAACTGGCACCGAAACACGAATCAGAAAAGCCCTTGCCTAGCCCTCGGCCGATCAAAAGGAACTACTTTCTCTCACCGAATTATCTCAACCGGCCGCACTCCCATCGATCTCCCTTGTAACTGTCGTGTACGTATTTGGCCATTGCTAGTTCTCGTTGATCGTTTGCTTACGAGCCGTCGTCGGTCTGTCGGGGCCGCTGTACGTAATTAACCTCGCATTAATTAAATTTATTCACTGTCCATTCCGTGTGTACGTTGTTATTAACGTATAATGAATAACTCGGCATATTTTGCATTCTTCTCGGTTTTTGGCACTCCTGATGTTACTGTTGTATGTTTGTTTGTCGCTCTCGTTTTTCGGATGAATACGTATACAATTTCTTGATGTATTTTCGCAAAATTTGACCATTCTACACATCGTTCCATCGGCTTTAAGTCTTTTCTTATTTAAAGAGAGTGCCTTTATAGTTAACATTCACAAGTGGCCGGTTCTGGATATATGCCACCGATCTCAAATAAGACCGTATTAACAGGCCTGCTAATTTCAGGTCACGTAGTATAAGTTTAAAGTAGGACTATTAGTTACGTGCTTATTATTAATTTGCAACCGATTATCAATCCTATTCATTAGAACTATAATACTATTGCTTAATAATGATTACGTTAAGTGTAAAACTGTGTAAGTTGAATGACATTTAGCTATTTATTGTAACAGTGTCATATATAGGTAGTCCCTCTACTATGTCTGGCTCGTATTGACAGGTCGAAATGACACATTGTTGAGTATATTTGTCTGTCTGGTTTCGCAATTGGAAACATATTTATCACGCTTATTATTGCCGTGTATATTTTTGCGGTATTTGGTAGCTTTTAATCGTTGTTAAAACAATTAGCATTTTTGTGCGGTTACCCTCAAATATGTAATAAATGCTTGCATTTATCAGCACTTTAAACGTTTGTCGTTGAATTTGATGTTTAATATTTTTCTAATTTCTTATTAATATGTTTCCTTTTTTTTAGTTTGATTTCTTTCTACTCCATGTTTTCCCGAATGAAATCTATAAATCGTGATTGCAAGTCGACGTCAAATTTTTCACCAACTAATATTAAGAAAGTGCCTCTAAATGATCTACTCCCAAGTGCTTTTAGTCTTTAATAAATCAAACGGCACCACCAATTTATCTCCCTTCTCCCTCGTCACAATAAATCGTTAGGAAATTATCACTAGACACTTGTATATCTACGAATGCCTAAAGTACATGTTTATTTGGCCGGTGTCCGCAGTGTCTAATTACTGTTTTGTCTTTATGGATGAGTTCTGGCAGCGTGGCGCTGATAGCTAATAGAAATAACAACCTCGGAAGGCGATGCGTGGGTGGGTTTGACGACTTGTCGTGTCATGTTGCTACTGCCTCGTTTGTGTAATTGATTTGTGAACGTGCTCCTCATTTCAAAATAATCCAATTGTTTTGAAACCATTGATGTTTTCACACTTGAAGTTTTAGAGGTTAGCCTTTTATGTTATTCATATATAACAGTATATGGATACTAAAAATGTTTCATTTTGTTGTGAGTTTACTGCAGATCATGGATGGGATACTTGTGTCAAATTTTAAATATAACTGAAAATGTTCATGAGTTCGGGTGACTCTTGCGTTGCTATCCCCAAAGAATTCCACAGAGCGATTAATGTGTTAATTTCAAACTACA
Source organism: Parelbella ahira ahira (assembly GCA_018244795.1). Lineage (NCBI taxonomy): Eukaryota > Metazoa > Arthropoda > Insecta > Lepidoptera > Hesperiidae > Parelbella > Parelbella ahira. The sequence continues at coordinate 2,310 of DWME01002267.1, read as the reverse complement.
AATTGATTACATCTTATTTACCGGTGTCAATTTTTCTCGATTCGTATAACCTGGAATTATTCAAAACGAAAGTGAATAAGCACCTTCTAGGTGAGCATGCTACATTCTAAGGCTGCATCTCGCTTTCCATCAGGTGAGATTTCAGCCAAACGCGAGCCTATTTCTACGTTTTAAAAAATCTGAAAAACTGGAAAGGTTCACAACACCAGAAACAGCTGCTTACATTGGCGAAAGTCATTATAGGTTTTTACCGCTTTGAGGAAATGTAATTGTTTTCATAAATAGTTTTCCTCTAAGATACAAGTATCTAATAAGTTTTCATTACGTATGTTTTTTTCCGCTAGATAAATCTGGGAACAATTGTGTCATCTGTGCTATTTTTAATTATAGTGACTGTGATGGGTTATTTCTAGTGTAGCAATAAGGATAATAATGCAGCTGATATTTCATCTCGAATAATCCTTCGGAAGATCGTCGTCTGTGATCAGCATGATGTGGGGCGATCCTAAACGGTTGCGGGTGACTTCATGTTCCAAGATGATAAGTAATAGAAATGAATACTTCACTTCTCTTTAAGTATATGTCCACATATATCTTATCCACAAGAGGGGAACGACGTGTTAATACAAATTAAAATATATTTTCCTCTAATAATTTAATTCATTTCTGTATCGAAGGTTCTAGATTCGATTATTCGAAGTTCTTTATGTTAAGTATGCAGTATAAATTTAAAAAATCACTAAAAGTGCTTTTTGTTCCTTTATCGCAATTCTTTTTTGTAAAAAGTACAAAAAATGCTTTAACGAGAAGGGTTTCGGCGTACGAAATATTTGTCTTCTTACGCATCAATAAAATTCGTGAAATCCAGTGCCATAAATCATTATCTCAATCTTCGGTCCATTCAGTTTCTGGAACATTCTAAATTTAGATTCCACTTCATAGCTCAGACCACCAGTACACAATCTTTTTTATTTGTCCTCTTTATTCGAGTTATACTTATGTATTTAAATGAAGTTCACACATGATAAGCATACCTAAAATTATAAATTAGTGAAAATAAAAATGAGTCAGGCATCGACAAACAAAAATAACAAAATGGCTTCGCTACAACATTTTCGGATATCAGCGAATTTAAAAGAACCTCTAATAAAGGGTTTGTAATTGCCATGTGCAAACTTTTTTAGTCTTTGATTAGAAAACAATATCATTCGTAATATAAATCTACTAGGTAGTCGTGCACATAGTTAAAAGGGAGCCTTTAGAATATGACAAGAGTACACCATAATCGACTGTCTACGATGGCTCTAAAATGCGTCAATTTGATGATCGGCGAGGCGCGATGAATATTCATTGGACTCGTTTCCTCTGTCGCGCGACACCCGGCACGGAGCTCTTAAGTGTGCACCGTAGATCCTTGAAATACGGCTGTCATTTATAATACCCATTGTTCTAAAATTATCTCAGTCCTCATCTGAAGTTCTTCTTCATAATCCCATCGATCGCAGGGAGGAAGGCGAATCATATATACGTACACATGTATATAGGTACTCACGAAGCGTTGAATGTTAAATTGAAATGCCCAGCCAAATAAGCTGCTAACTCAAAGACAAGATAGAACGCAAAACAGTTCAGTAGTGAATTTTGCACCTGAACACTGGTCAATTAATAACTACTAAGATGTAGGTCCTGCGACTGCGGAATGATTCGAACGTATTTAAAACAATCTTGCTATTTACAAGATCTAAAATTTTTATGTCGGGCCTTTGAATATGTCTAGTCGTCCAAGTTCAGATTTATTCAATGCCAGACGTCATTGTACGTACCTACGTATGTATGTATGTTATCGTTTGCAATAAGAACTTACCACCCGAAAATACAGCCACGTTATTGATAATCTGTAACTAAGAAAGCTCTCAATCGAAAATTACTGAGCAGCACCACTTATCTATTGTTTCACTTTAGAACACGCGTCTCTTTTCAGAATTGGACGGATTTAATGCTTAGTATGCCACTCCAGTGCAGTGCGGATTGGCAGACTTCATGCACTTTAGAAAGCATGGAAAACTGTAATGTGCTCAGATTTCCTAATATTTTTTTTCCTCCACCGTTACATCAAGTTACATTTTAATGCTAAAAACGTTCATAAATTACCCCAATTTAAAGTACTAACCAGAAATTATTACAATACTTGTTTATTGTGTTCGTACGATCCCCTGGAGACGTGCCCACAGTTATCGAATATTGTAATACGCCTCCCCATCGACCCACCCGTCTTGTCTACCCGTTCCTATCATGGAGCATAATTTGTTC
>DWME01002266.1:0-21435 GCA_018244795.1 Parelbella ahira ahira | reverse complement strand
TGCACACTTGCTCTCCTTGTTAAAATTATGAGGTATCTTCAATTGTTCGGCACACTCGTATGCTATTTTTCTGAATTTCATAGAGTCTAATCCATAAAAAAGATTTGTCATATGTATTAGGTGACTAGCCAAAATTTGTTCTTGGACAGGAGAAAATACCGGTTTTCTTCCAAGACGAGGATTTGTTTGTTCTGATTTGCGATACTTCTTTTGCAAAGTACTATACGGAATATTAAGCTCTTGGGATGCTTTGTGAAGAGAAATTCTATCATCGTTGACTCTCTTGATAGCACGATCTAGTGTATCTAAGCTCCATTGACACTTCTTCGTAATTCTGTCCCGTTTTCGAGGCATCTGGAAAAAAGGAAAAAAAAATGTGAAATGGGGTAATGGGAGCCGTTTGACTCCAATTACCCCAAATACTTATTTTTAAATTTTCAAATAATTTACAAAATACAATTAGGTATTTACATAAATTGATCTTTTTGTCTTATTCTGTAATAATAAATCTACAAATTATAACAGGCTACACTTATAATACAATAATTTTAATACTCACAATTTGTCCTTGAAGATAGTAAAATATTAGATCAGTTGGCAGGAAAACCGACGTGCAGTTCTTTTGCATACCAAAAGTCAACTAGCAACGATGCGACGAGTCACACGTACCCCTCCCGCGTCCCTCTATTATAGGTAACAACAAAACAGGATCTAACTTGTTCGGATACACGTAAACTAAAGTAGTTCTCATTACCCCGTGGCTCCGATTCCCCCGTGTTCCCCTAAAATTATTGAATTATTACATTTTTGGCTTCTGTGTAGGTAATGATCAATTACTTCCATATATGCACAGGATACATCTCAAATGTATATTGATATGACATTTTACATGTTCATTTCCAGAACTTGATGTGTTTATACAAATCAAGTGCACTCATGTGACACTGTGGAACAACTACCTATAGATGTGAATACAAGTCAATTTCTATTTTCTACCACGTGAAAACAAGAAACATGTTTATCATCTTCATCATCATCATTATCATCTTCATCATCATTATCATCATCATCATCATCAACGTCATCTGCATCATCATCCTCATCAACATCATCATCACCATCATGTTCATCATCGTCATCGTCATCATCATCGTCATCATCATCATCATCATCAACATCCTCTTCATCTTCATCATCATCATCATCATCATCACCATCATGTTCATCATTGTCAACGTCATCATCGTCATCATCATCATCGTCATCATCATCGTCATCGTCATCGTTATCGACATCGTTATCGACATCGTTAACGTCATCGTCATCGTCATCGCCATCGTCATCGTCATCGTCATCGTCATCGTCATCGTCATCGTCATCTTCATCGTCATCGTCATCCTTATCGTTATCGTCATCATTATCATCACTATTATCATCAACACGCAACATTAACAACAACAAAAGTTCACGATTCCATTGGTTCCATGTTTAAAGCCCTAGTTTGCCACAGTGGCCAGGTATGGGACAGCAGATTTTACACACCTTAGGCTTTACAATGCTTGAATCCGAATCACTATGCTTTTACTGTTTATATCGCTAGGCTATTACTGTTCCATTATCGTGGGCTGCATATTCATAGCCAATACTATCATTCGCATAGCAATGAACATTTATTAGTATCGTTACATTCAAGCGATTTTGCTTTAACGATGAATATGCTGAACTTCTAGTATTAAGTAGGATCTAAATAACTAACAATAATGTACATATTAATATTACTTTTTATCGTATCTGTTCTGTAACCATCCAGAACAAGAATGAATGAGTATGACGAAGAAGAATGAATCGCTTAGACAGAAAAAGGGAAGTTTTTTTGTCGATTCGAGAACAGCTAGCATACTGAATCCAATTGATAACCTTTGTCATAGCTAGACTTATTATCAATCTCCACCATATTCCTATATGGCCTGAAACGAGTGCTGTAAATCAAATAGTTGAGCAGAAATCGTATTATCGCTTCAGATACACTAACGATTTTTTTTCTTTTCCTGATTTTAATTATTCCCGAAACCAATGCATCATCCTCCTTATTAAGATAAATAACTTTGACACTATATCTGAATATAATAACATTATACTGGGAATATAATACCTACGTCATAAAAAGCTGACTATTATACCGGCAGTGAAGTCGTTGAAGTAGGTAAACATTATCAGATAGATATAATACCGCGATATGCGTTATATGTTTCCCAAATTGAAAATCACATGCCAACAATGAACAGTGAGCCAATTTGATCACTTGGTATTCTATTAAATAGATAGGTACCAGATTCTTATGTATTTATGTGGAATCACAAATTTATCTTCAACTGTCCGATCTTGGCAGTCGGTGGCCGTGAGTTCTGAATAATGTTTTCTTACATTATTCAGAACACTATCACAAATGCTGTGGTGCTTTTGAATAATTAAATTGCATTTGAAATCTATTGTCATTTTGATCCAGCGGTTAGTAAACCTCACTGCTGAGCCAGGCGTCGTAGATTCGATTCCTTCCCAGGACAAAGATATGTGTACATGAGACAAAGACTTGTCATTTTTAAACGTTAGAAAAATGCGTTGATGATCGAATACAAAAAGGGTATGTACAATTAGCCTACATAAAGGTGACATATTGCCTGAAATAAAACCGATTATTATTATTATAGAGACAAATAATACAACTAATTAATAATACTTCAATAAAAAAGGAAAAACAACGAATGAAATATATAACAGTTTGTATGACTAATGCAGAATGTATCGTCTAATTTTTGTGAGAAACATATCTAAATATATAAATAAAATAAATAGTGAAATATATAAGATGTTAATAATATGTAGCACGCGGTGACAAACGCAGTTTTCCTAGTTATATTTCGGTAATTTTGTTTTGTCTCCACCTTTTTCGTCATGTTAATTCATATGGCTTTCGATAATTCCTACGCTAAAATCAAGAAGGTATCATAAATCAAAAGTCTTATTCCATGATGTATTATCTATATAAGTACAGAAAAACAACATTAGCTTTTGAAAATAAACTATAATATTAACCGGAATTCAAGGCATTTTCCATCAATACGTATCGATGAAATTAACTAGTGGACAAAAAAAACCAATGTCGAATTGTCTAACGTTTTATTTACATTATATACGTTTACTTTTTTTTTCTTGATATGCTATCTGTATCATTTTATATTTGTACTCATAATATACTAGTCCAAGGCCTTTGTCATTTCCTTCTGTTTGTCATGAATCTTCTTTCAAAATAAGAAGATTAACTGTCTACCTGACTCCATGATTGTAAATATGTATTTGTGTAACTGTCTACTTATTGCGGCGTAAATTCCTGTTTGCAAATTCCTGGTAATGATTCGGAATATTTGCTGGATCTATGACGATAGGCTCAAGCTCTATTATATGAGACTACACTACACTCCTCCTCTGCCTACCTTTTCGAGAATTCCATCCGTGGTGTTACATTTAAAATGAGGAAATAGTAAATATTCGGTCTGCTAACTATTGAAAATGCGAGGATTTTTTATATATGTAGGTACATAGCTGCAACAAAGTAAAATAATAACAATCTTCTAGAAAGTTACAACTACTCCTGAAATACAGATGTTACAGATAGATAAAAGTTATAGGTATTCCCACTTTCTTATCGGAGCAGCTACCTACTAACTATAAGTAAGTACTGAAATGTTCTTGGAGTGGTTTCCGTAGAGCTTACTCTGTTGATTCTTCTCTCGGGTCGTGCGCTCGCCGTCCTTCTAAGGATGAGTGAAAGAACGACTTCACTACGTACTTTTTTAAATCACCCAAGTGTCTTGAAATGACATACTCATTACGTATATACACTTACAATATTTCTTATTACGCAAGTTTCGGCTCCCATTTGAAATACGCACAGCTCTTGTCGGCTATAATATAGCAAAGTGGAACGCGCCGTCGAGTCTTAAACGAGCGTTTGTTAATTGCACACTCATATGAGTGTTTCCGTGTTTCGGTTCCATTGGCACGAATAGCAACCGGCCCCAGTATTTACCATTGTACTACCCTAATTTAAGAACATGTTATGTAGTATGCCAAACTTTTCCAATTATTGTCATCTACTTATTGATATGAACGTGCCACGTCCTGAATTATAGCAATTATTAATATCTGGTTGCTATAATTATTTAACTAAACTTAACTTAGCTATAATTATTCTGATCTGCATGGTTTAACGTCGGCGTGATCGACTCTTAGATGGGTGGACACTAGTGGTAAAAATCTACCAGAGTTTTTGCCTTCACAGGCCCCTTAGAGGAAGCGGTCAGATAACAATTAATGAATACATCTAAGAACCTCTTCAAAAGCCCTAAAAATATATTATTATCAATCCAGATTCGAGCGGCATGGCGGGGCTTGCTCCAGGCCTCGTGCATTTGCGCAAGAAATCCATTTCCAGCAATAGGACTGCGGAAATAGCTATATATGTATAAGTATAATTTTATGTATAAGTGACCATCACTACACCTATTCTAACGTAACCATCTCAATCCTCAGAAGTAGTATCGCGTTGGAGGCGAACACTGAAAAGGACAGATACTGAACTGCACGCATTATATACTAACTAGATCTTGTTACCAGTAAATACTAAGTAGGTATCTAATAGTCTTATTTTATCAAATGGTAGGTACTCACGAAAGTAACTGACAGATAAAATTTTTAACAGTTTCGTTTGAGTAGGAAAAAGTACCTATAACTTATCTTGTGGCCTGAAATGATTTTTAAATCACAGACAGACACTTTAAATTTATTTATATAGACTGTTCTTTCGTATTTTTCACAATTCTACATTAATTTTGGTAAATATTTCAATAGGGCCATAGTTTTCGTTGTTTTATGTGAATGTACTAATTACACATTTATAAACACGTAGAACAAATACATCACCGATGTAAATTTCATTATTTGTGATTGTAAATTATATTAAGCTGCTATCTCGAGACATTTGCCTTAAATGTCAAAAAAATTAATATAATTGTTTATAGAATAGACATCAATTAAAATTGTACCAAAATATTTCTGAATGTGTTATTGAAATAACACTTAATGAGTAACCCGAATTATATCTACTTATAATATTTGACCTAGTACGTAGGGTTTCCCGCTGATTCATTCAATTTATGGGGTGACAGGAACGAATGAATGCTTTTTATAGGGTGGACCGACCACGCTTGCGCGTGGGGTACGAAAATTGCGCGCGCCGTGCGTGGGTCATACGTACTACCAACACGAATTGTTGAGAACATGGAGCCAGGATCGATACCGCGTACGACATAGTCGCGCATGCGACAAGTTGTGCTCGACTATCAGGTGTATTAGCGACATGGCCGACAGCGAATTTGAAGAATTTCGCCGTGTATTCGACAGATTACCACAACACATAAAGGCCCCGACGCCTTTTTATTCGTAAGTAACCTTTTCCTAATATTTCTATAATCCACAGCTGCGCCTATGTACCAAATTGTATTTTCTCAGTTATTGACTGAATGTGTCACGTGAAAAAATTTTGTTCGACTACAGAATGAATTGATAGTAAGTATTATATTAGAAATAAAGACTATCAATTCCTTTATTGTTACCAAAAGGTTAGTGCCAAATGTGGGCTTGGAAGATGAATCGCCATCTTCGAAAAGTGGCGGCACGCCTGAAGAGGACAGAGTGTGTGTGGATGAAACCGAAGGGATAAATACAGTATCAGGAGACGTATCGTCTATACCCCACGCAGATGGGAACGATGTTCAACGAAGCCCACGCCACCAGACATTTAATAATGGGGAAAGAAGACGAAGGAAGCTGCCAGATATTCCAAAAAACCGAAAACGTAAGTAACACCTTGAGCCAGTTCTGATATCGCGTCGTATCACGTTGTTGTCTTTCTATTTTTACTACGATAGTTCAATATCAAAGGTCAAGCCGTTTGAAAAAGCTAGCGATGACATTTGTGTTCATAAATATTGCAGCAGCGCGATCCACTGGCTTATATGAATGTGTTCCATATTACTTTTCTTTCATCAGCATTTTGCATTATGCTGCGCTCTACATTAAGCAAAATACCACTATTGCATACCATAAAAAGGCCACTTGACTTTTTCAAAATATATATGGTAAAGATTATGATTCATTTATTCCCTAAATATTTTATTAGTCTATAAGACAAGTCGATTATTTAGAAGAAATTGAATAAAGGTCTTTTATGAATACATTTGTTTTTGAATTTAACTGGGGCATTAACATATACTAGACATTGTACATAAAAAGATACTGCAATGATTCCTTAAAGTCTAAGGTCAAGGTTAACCCTTTTAATGTAATTCAACGTATCTTAATTACTAGAGTGATTGATTAATATTATTATAATTAGTAGACTTATTTAATACTAAATTAAGGGTATACATAACTTAATATATAAATAGATTTCCTACTAACGTATAAAACCGTAATAAAACTTATTAAAAATATATATAATTATATATGTTTGATTGCACCAGTGAAGTTACATATTTATGATCACTATACAATACACTATACCTACAATAAAGTAAGCAACCTGGAAAAAATAAAACTCTAACCAATTAATAATTGCACTAATCAGTTTCAGAATAAGAGGATATGCAGTATGGCGAGCATGTCTACAATGCCCTCATTGCTGAATTGTCGATACGAATTTAGTAATTGTTAATGCCTAAGTTAAATGAGATGTTCATTTCGCCTACATTTTTGTAGGTTACGCGACTTTTTACTACATTTATCTATGTATAATAACCAACTAACATCTCTAATAAACAAAATATGCTCTTTAAATATACACATGAATACATAATAGATATTTATGTACTTATAATATAATTGTATAATATAATTGTACTTCGATGCGATCTTTGATTAGTATCCATAGACAATGCAGACATGTTAGACAAATAGACAAATGTCCTGAGACGTAAATGTAGTCGCCTTGTCGCTATTGTCAGTACAATAGCATATTTACCGTTTCAATAGAAAGGCAACAATTCGTATACGCTATTCAGTTGCATGTTAATATGTAATTAAGAGGCGTAAGGATACCGCCTTTGCAGTAACACTCTATAACATTTTTCTTATCTTTTATTGTATTAAATACATACCTACGTTATCACATCTACCTGTCATATTAAGAATACCGCCTTTGCAGTAACACTCTATTACATTTTTCTTATCTTTTATTGTATTCAATACATATCTACGTCATCACATCTACCTGTCATATTACTTACACTTAGATAATTATTTCTTAACTACATATAAATCATATATAAAAACTGTATATATTTTTTTTCATTTCTGGAATCCATTTTCAATACAAATAGGTACAATATTAGATAATAATGACGTGTCACACACAGTTTGCAGAATAGTTTTTTTTATAGCATTATGTTGTTTTTTGGAAAAAAAAACTACTTGGGTACTATTGCAATATCTAGAAATACGAATACATGTAGGTAACATGTAGGTATTTTTAATATTCTGCTTTTTGCCTAGTCCGCGCTCAGTATTCTTGTCTTGTATACTTTGCTACTCTATATGTTTATTCTACACCCAAGCCATACCGCATTGTAATATTATTATGTGCACAGCTAGATCAGCTTCAAATACACCAGCATCTTTACATTCCCCTATAAATTGGCTTAAAATCGAGCTTCCAAAATTTCTGACTGTCAACTCCCCTATTTTCAGCGAATATCGTAGCATGCAATCAGCCAGCATCTCTGGCAGACGAGTTAGGGGCTTTAACTGGTCTCCTTATAAGACCAGGATGTCAGGGTCGGCCACTCCTAGTTCTGAAGTGCGGATACCTTCTAGATGAAGATTCCAGTCCAGACTCCGAGCGGTTGCAGAGCTTGGGAGATGTCGACAGCGGTCACAGTACTGCGCACTCGCCCATCGACACCGGGCCTAAAAGTTTATCTCCGACACCGTTACAACAAAACGGTAAAAAATATTCTTGGTACTATTATTATAGATTCACACATGAATATGTTGTAACACACACTTCTTACTATTCATTATCTGTTATCAAGTTTCCTGACTATTTTCATTAATTTTGGGTGCACACGATTAAATTTAAGAATAACAGTTCCTAACGCAAGGTTACAAAAATATTGATTTGTAAAGAACCAAAGCTTGAATATTACTTTCAGTGTCGCCTTCATCAAGTTGCAGTATCAGCGGCATACATTTCGCCGGTAATATGACGACTGTGCCTCACAGTCAGCTTGAAATGTTAGAAGCCACACACAGGGGTTTGCACAAGTTCAACCCGAGGCATCATGACGAGATCGAAGTGGAGATAGGGGATCCAATATATGTGCAAAAAGAGGCAGAGGACCTGTGGTGTGAAGGTGACCATTTGTGCCTTAGTCTGACCTAACTTTCAGTTCTAGACCTCTAAATAAAAAAGTGGACACAAAGAAAGTATGAATACTTTTAGACATAAAAAAGCTTTTACCAAATTTTTTCTCATTTTTTAGGAGTTAATTTGAGAACAGGCCAACAAGGAATATTCCCATCTGCTTATGCTGTCGACATGGACTATAATGATTTTGACCCAGCAAATGCCAAAGTTAAGCGAGAGCGATATTTATTAGGGTACGGCACAATTGTGGCTTTATTGATTTTGTCAATTTGAAACATCATAATGCCTATTTTGGGTAAATTTTTAGATACATGGGATCCGTAGAAACTCTTGCACACAAAGGAACAGGTGTAGTGTGCCAAGCAGTAAAAAAAATTGTTGGTGAAAGCACTGGAGAGCCAGGGGCCCAGCCTTGCATTCTTGAAGTATCAGATCAGGGGCTACGCATGGTTGATCGATCCAAGCCTGATGTAAGTAAATTGCAACTTGGTGTGTTTTCAGAAAGTACCTGTTTTATTATACAAATCGTAAATCTATTTATTTATCGAACAGCTAAACGCTTAAGTAGTATTTCACACTAATAAATATTGAAATACAATTTTGAAACAAAACCACACACAAATAGTAAGTCTACAGTTACATTCAACATTTCTTTTTAAGCAGAGAAATCGCAGCGGTCCCTGCATTGACTACTTCTATTCTCTGAAGAATGTGTCATTCTGCGCTTTTCATCCTCGCGACCATCGTTACCTGGGCTTCATCACGAAACACCCTACCTTACAACGCTTTGCGTGTCATGTATTCCGTGGACAAGAATCCACGAGGCCTGTGGCTGAAGCTGTTGGGTAAGATCAGCCTACACGTTCTGTATGTTCTATTTGGACTACCGTGTTATGTCTAACTTGCAAACATTACGGTATCTTAAAATCATTGTTTTGAAATTTTAATTAATTACTCTTCGTATCGTTTGATTTCTACCAAAAGGGATGTTGAAACATTCACGTATTTTGTAAGAAATTCTTAAATACATAGTTCCTAAAATTAATTTTGACGCTTAATAATTTTATCATATATATTTTTTTTCAGGAGGGCTTTCCAGAGATTCTATCAGAAGTTTATAGAGACGGCATACCCGATCGAAGATATCTACATAGAGTAATTTAGTAATTAACAGTTAATGGATATACCAATATAATAAGCTTTCAATTTGTGATTTTCACAGACTCTTAGCGATCAAATCGACTGTATGTTTCTGCGTTATGAAAAAAACTTCAATGTTTGTAGAGAAATAATGTAGTCAGTATTTCAGGCGCAATCTACTTATTTATTCTGGTTGGAATCCTAATCATCGATTTTTAGAATTAATCTGATATATGTATATAATTTGAACCATATTTGTATTACATTCTGCTAGCAGACGCACATATATAGGGAATTATTCAATAATACTAAGTAGGTACATAATTATATGTACATTACTCTTAACTCTAACTGAGAGCTATAATAGACATGAAAGAAAATTCTTAGTGAGATAACAGGACTTTAATATTAATAATAATTACTTTTAACTTTATAGATGTAGAATATTTGTATAGATCGGTAACGGAAGGTCAAAGAGCCTAAACTTAGCTTTACGAAACTACAACTATCACTTCAGAAGATACCTTATCAAAATATACCCAGTATTCGCTCAAATTGTATGGTAACGCTAAGTGGCTGTGAAATGACTATAACGAATACTTAGAAGTCACGATGTGTCGCCTACATTAAGTATTAATCCACTGAACTTTCGAATTAAAGCGTCTATATCGATTAAGTTAGGTACATAAATACATATTAAAACAATAGTAATTATGTAAGCCTTGTATTGCGCCTTGCTTGCTTGCAATGCCATTTAATTAATATATACCAACAAATACTATAAAGATGTATGCAATCGTTAATATAAGAAGGATTTGATACTCTGCGACTTGGAACAATTTGTGGATATGATGAGACTCTACCCACTCATAGAGCTGTAATAAAAATAAACTTGTACCGTTCATCAGTTTATTGTGTAATCATAAGGATTTATGGAGAAAAATAGCGGTTTCTAATTAATTACCAACAAAAATATATACCCCGTTATTTTTAATCATGACTTAGGTTTTTGGAAAAAAATATCAGATACTAACTAGTAAGCACTGTGACCAAAGAATTCAACTGAATCAGATTTAATAGGCTCCTCGTTTTGAATGTACATGGGTAATCACAAATATTATATTTCAACTAATTAACAAATATACTTATAATAAATATAATACTTACCAACTGGATAGTTTACTGATATAGACTGCACTGACAAATCATTTGAACAAGTCACTTGACAAATAATACAACATTTATTTAAAACATAGGTACGTGAGTTATTTAATTCTATTTTGAAATATTAAGCTTACTATGCAACTCTTATTAAGAGGGTTTACAATGTATATCTATTATATTATATAAGTGTGATATTATGTACGACATACATACATGTATTATATATTTAGTTATTCGTTATGTCCCCTTCAAGATACGACTAGGCACCTTGAGAGCAGTTTATACATACTCACTTACAAATATTGATATTATAATACTCATTATCAATTATTGTTTAATGAAGTAGTATGTAATATTTCAATATTGTAAATAGGGATTTAGAATGTTTGCACATTAACAGAAATTATGTTTTCACTGTGAGAAACGCTGAGGCATAACAGATTGTTTTGCATGTATTAACAACTAAGTGTGTATTTTTATGATAATATATTCGCTTCTCTAACATATCACACTAACTTACATAGCAAATCAATATATTTATATTGAAGCATAGGTGATATACTTAATTAGGTTTAAATATCAAGTTGGAAATCATTTTTTTATTAACCAACACTGTATTATTGATATACGTCATATAATAATTTTTAGACCCTAAAAATATGGATAAAACTCGCAGATTCATAATCACTAAGTTTTGATTATAAAGTGAATACTACAATATTTATTTTAACTACCTGCCGATTTTCATTTCTTTACATTATTGTGGATATGAAATATACCCAGCACGAGCATAATGAACAATAATTCTTATATATATTTATATTTTTTATTTTACCTATACAATTTATTATAAATAAATGTTCATCGCATTGAAGATATGACGAAAACCTTGTAAATATATCTATGAAATTCTATCGCATATTTGGAAAACGAAAAATAATCTCAACAAAGCTGATTAGAGCTGTGACTCAAACGAATATTTAAAAAAGTATTTATTTTTCCTACTGTCATAGAGTATTAAATTTGACTTAAATGTTGCGTAAGAATAATATAGATACCTACGTGGGACTGACGGAAGGTGTTTTATTTTAACCGGAAGGTATTTTATTTGAACCTTGTACACATTTTTTTTGGATGAATGAAGCTTTGAATTATTTTTAACCACTTTCTTTTTTGAAATTCTTACACTTTCTTTGATTGTGACTTTATTACATCAATAATCTGATTTGTCATTTTAATCTATTACTAATGCAATTACAAACATTACTTTTACAATTTTCTTTATTCTTTTTACAAAGTCGTTAATATTTTTTCCTATTTATAAAAAAAACTGATAATCACTTTAACATTCGTTTTTGTAAAGACATTTTAAAGCCAGACATACATTTTTGATATAGGTACCTATATATTTTACACTTATGTTATTAGCTGATATTTTATTAGCTTTGTTAGATATTTTATTAGCTGTTATTATCTGATTCAGCACAGACTTAAAATTTAGTTACTCATTTGAGAACTATAAGTTCTTACATACATTGTGTTACACAATATTACTCTCTACTTAATTATTAGATTAGAACTTTTAACTATGAACGGTAGGATATTAGGAATTCTTATTTAAATTATTTTCATACTATTTCCTTCTACCCGGTTAATAAACCTTACGCCGTGACCAACAAAAATCTCTTGAAAGATTAAAATGGACATGTTTTTTACATTTTACGATTGTTATAAAAAAATATGAATGTGTTGCTATAAAAACAAATTAATGCACAACAGTCTTGAACTAACACTATCTTCTTCAAGGTATATAAATACACAGATGATATGTAGCAGGAAACATTTAAAAAGTAAGGTTACCTAAGCTATTAACAGAAATAGTACTTAATGCAAAATTTATTGTATGACTATATGGTTTTGGTAACCAGATTTAGTTTAAAAAAATTAGTCGTGGAGATTTTTAAAATTAAATCAACCAATATACATGTAAGTACAAAAAAATCACTAATATTTCCTTTGGTCACGCCATAACGAACCACACTACCGATTTCATTCATCGTTTTTTAGGTTTGCGAGAACATTGTAGAAGGTTTTTACGAAAAGATAACGGAAGAAATTTACGCTGTAAATTAAAAAAAATGTACAGGACATTGGAGAATCTCAGAAAACTCAAAAACTATTTAAACTTCGCGCATTTGACTGTTCGCTATGAATTTCGCGCGACCTAGATAGGTACGTACCTACTGTTGAGAAAAAAATCATTTTGCAAAGCATAAGTGCGAAGATTGAAAAAGTAGCCTAAATTACTTATAAAAAATACGAAATCTTTAATAAAAAAGTTCATAAAAATGGTTCAGCAGTTTCGGAAAATTGCTTTTTTCAAACACAAAGATACACAAGAGAAATGTTTTTCTAGTGTTTGACTTTTGCAATATTTTTGATAAACAAGTATTTTATTATTATATAACAAAAATTTTAATTGCTACGCAAGTTCAGGGACTCGTGATGTTACCTGAATAATTAGCATTCGAAGACTTTACTAGATATGTCCGTCAAATATTATACTTTGCAAGTTTTGTTAAAATTGTTGTGATGTATCACCAAACCTATACATAGATAATTAAATACAAAGATAATTCCAGTTTATTGCATTCACTTTACTGAGAAGTAAATTAGTTGCTGCTAATATAAAACTTATTGAGTCTAGTATCAATTGTTCTTTTACCTTTGTTATATTAATGTACAAGTTAGGCAATATATTGATATTCTTATTTAACGATTACATGCTTCATATTATTATCATACTTATATTGTTCCCATCCCATAATTTATTAAATTACTCAATACACACGTGTCTTCAATAGTCTACGAGACAGTAAATATAAAGTGAGTCTATACTAAACGTGCCTACCATTTAGGTATTTTAGTTAAATTCTTAATTCAATAATATTACATAGAGTGAAATGAGATCATAAATTATTAAGCTGTGCGGGTTACGAAGAAAAATAGATCCATAGATGAAATGTCCGTGGTCTGGTATGTCTTAGTCTATTGTCATTCTGACAATTCAATATGACTAGGACATTACAGTATTGATAGTGCTAGACTGATAGCGCACCATTAAGTACTAGAGATAATTATGCAGCCATTTTTCCAAATTATCACCCAAGTGTCGGTCCATCACAAAAGAACATTGGTACCAAAAATACAAATGAAATGTTTCTTTCGTCGTAGACGGTGAAATTCCTCATTATAGAATTTCTATCCAGTTTATTTTGATATCAAATCCAAATCATGCAACAAGTTTCCCTCTAGCCATCCTTTGTGTAGGTAGTGTCATCAGTGTAATTTCTGAACAATTTTTGGTAACTATTGGTGATGTGTTCGGTTGTGAATTTATAAGGTGAAAGAAGAAACAAAAGGAAATGGAAACATTGTAAGCGTATGGTATTAAAATTCTTAGTTTATTAATTTTATTATTATGTGTAAAGTGTTCTACTGACCAACTTTTTGAGACGATTTTGTTATAGAAATCACTATACGGGAATAACATTATTAATCTTAGGCGCTAGAAAATGAATAAACCACGACATATTATCGAATGCATTTCGCCATATCGTATATAACAAATACATTTGTTTTATATAGTTTCTTTAATTTTTTTATTACATTTCATAAAATTAATACCTACTCCCAACAGCAGCAAAGGTATGCTCCACATTACATCCAAATTATTATTAAAATAAAAAAATTATATAAATCACATTCTATATACAGACTAAGTATTAATTATATAATTTATTACAATAAAAATTTACAATTGTTCTTGTCACATTGATATTTAGATATAAAATATAGTAAGCAGTTAACCCATACAGGAACTTAAATGAAATTTATTATTACATCTCAGCCTTAAGCTATGTACAATATTTTAATTACAACCTTTCCTTTAATGAGGAGAACAGGAATGTTACATATGTAACATAATATGTAATGTATTCTAGTTTTCTAACTGCCTAGTTGGTCAAGTGGTTGCAAGTGTGACTACCGATCAGGAGGTCCCGTGTTCGAATACTGGGTTGGGAACTACGGGATTATTCTAATTTAGAGTTTCTAGTAGTGACTCGAAGTTAGGACCTGTGCCCAGTGTACGACAAAAGGCTCACCACCCATTCCATGGAATGTAAACATAACTGGTGGAACGAGGGAGTGTACTAAATTCCTCTGCCTCCCCGTTCAAGTGTGATGTCACATATTGTGTTCTTAGATTGGAGGGTGACTGGGACAAGTGCTTGCTAGTGTGACTGCTGATCTAGGGATCCTGGATTCTATCTCCAGGTCGGGGGTTTTCAGATTTTTCTGCCTTGAAACTTGTTCGTAGTTCAGTCTGAATTTGTGCTTGATGTATATGCTCACCCACATTTCATGGTGGGACTTATAATATAATATATAGCAGCTGTATGTATAGCAGTGTACTATACTACATTGCCTACTCCTTTGGGGAGGTACAGGTGTGATGTTATGTTATATTGTGATAGTTGATTGGCATAGTGGGATATGTTGTTGCCTCCAATGATTCCTATCAAAAAATTACCAAATTAGTTAGTAATATGTGAGTAATGGTAAATAATAATTCCTGTTTAGAATACATGTTCTTGATCAGTTTTCATTTAGATTCTTTGGTCAAATAAATTTGACCCAGGGTAAATAGGATTTTCCTAGGCATAGGTCGTACATGTTATAATAATCTGCACTTTCCAACGGGTGAGATTACAGTAAAACACTAGCAATTGTATGAATCAATGCTTCTGCTGTAATTACTGAATTCCAGATTTCGGAATGTTCCTAAAGTCAAGTCTATATAGTTCAAGAATATAGTCTGAGGTACACAGCTACTGACTTATATTGTTTTTTGATTAATATATTAGGCTGATTATTCTTATTAAGAAACAAATCTTTATATATTATTGAGTGTCTCCATGCTTTATAGATAATATTAACCCATTACTTCCTGCTGCTCTATATTTAAAACAATAATATTATCTTAATTTTTTTTACATAAGTTTATACAGTAACTATTTTATTGCTTTTGAAGTTCATATTTACATACAATTATTTATGTAAATTTTTTCTATCAAAATATATTCTTTTGGCACCCGAACATTTATCCATTATTTAAAAAAAAAATCTTAGTTGAACAGTATGATGAGTTAAAAAGTGCATTATTTTTATCTTATATATTGCGGAAAAATTTTACTTACGTCAAAGTAAAAAAAAACAATTCTTTAGATCTCTACTAAAAGTACAACAAATAAAACTAAAATATATTTTGGGTATAAATTATACAAGTTATCTCCAAAATGAGCTCTACTACAAATATGACATTGGGAATAAGTAATTACTCATCATCATCATCAGCCTACTTCCGTCCACTGCTGAACATAGGCCTCTTTAGTGGCACGCCACTGAGCTCGATCTTCAGCTCTTTGTATCCAACCTCTGCCAGCCACTTTGCGTATATTGTCACTTCACCTGGCTGGACAGCGTACATTTACTATTTATTTGATTTTTAATTTGTAGATATTTTAACTTGTTTATTGATTCTATTGAAAGGTAGCTGGTAAGGTTTAAGTAGAAGAAATTGCCCTATGTGGGGATAGAGGTTATTGTAATATGATTTTGCTATATATACAAACAAAGACTGAAATTGAAAATAATTTAATTAAGGTGTGTATGCATCCCAAGATACATTGTCTGCTTGGACAAAAAATTCCGGAATCTTCCAAACTTCGTTTACAACCTGTTACATTTGACAATTTATGTCACTACAAGATGAACGAGATGATTACAAAGAAAAGGTTATAATTATAAAACATCCTGAAACATATTGTAGTGGTTGTCTTAAGACAATGTATAAGCCCTAAGACAAGGTTTATACCTTATTGTACCCAATATGCTTATATTTATAAGCTGTTTAAAAATAGTTATAAAGGTAGTTTTGAAATAAAATTTGGTTTCTTTTTATTGTGATTTTTATCACTTATAAAATATAACCCCATTGTCATATTTATAGGAGAGGCTGGTACAGTAGACAGAGATACATTTTTTAAATTATATTCCTTTAGTTAATGCATTGAGACATTAACTCAAAAAAATCTATTTATATCCATGCTTCGGAAGTAATGGGTTAAACAGTTGTGTATAATTAGGTAATAGCAGTTAAATCTATTCAGAGACTCCTTCACCTATCTATACTATATAAAATAATTAGATCTATAAAAAGATCTTGTTTTAAAACAAAGTATATACATTTCTCTAATACATTCATTATGTAGTATTGACATTGCTATGTGTAATAGGAAGTAAATTAATAGAAATCTTGTAGTTCAATTCAAATGATATAATATAGAATGAATGACTAAATAACTGTTGAACTATTTCACGTCTATCACACTGATGTCATTGTCATGTAAATGGGCACATTATTATTGTTTATCCCTTTTAACTGTTTAACTACAGTTTGAAGCATTGGTAATGGTTTTATGACTGGATAATAATCAAATACAAATGACAGTCACATAATAGATGTCACTTCACTATTATTTAACTTAAACTTCAACAGTTGTGAATACCTTAGTACAATACTCAAGTTTATGTTACATTGTGTACCATGACATAAGGCAGAGAAAAAATTGTGTGAGGAAATACGAGTAAATACGGTTGTTTAGAAAGAACAAGGTAGTCACTGAAGCAGTAGAATTTCATCACTGTATAGTATGGTCATAGGATAATAAGTAATTTAAGTAATTTAAGCATGTTAGGCTCAAAATCAACAGTGAGCTAGCAAGCAACACCTGGGTTGGTCTGTAACTTGCCACTGTGATACATTTTTCTATATTAGTAATATACATGTTAATACAAAATGACATTTTGGAATGTTATTTCACTGCTCCGGAGGTCTCTGGCAAGGTTTAACGATTATTATGTAATGATAACAACTGGAAACAACTGCTTGACATGGCTTGCTCGTGGACAAGTGCTGACCACAGTGTTGCTTATATGTTTGTGATCTGTAATTGTGCTTAAGCTTTTGGTGTTGCAAATATGATATAATTAGACCCACTAATTTAATCATAATTTTTGAGGTTTTCATTACATTGCCCAAAATCCACAAATTTATGGATTAAAAGTATTGTGTTATGAATAAACAAACCTCATATTTACACTATTCCCCCCAGTGTGACATGCAATGAAAGCCTTATAAAATAAAAATACTGTATAACTCTCAAGTAATATAATTTTTTAAATGATTCTATTTTTGTGATATTTCTTTTGTATTAGGATAAGATTACTTGTTAATGTTGCATACATGAATATTACTTCTGTGTTCCTGAATGTTGTGTTTCTGATGCTGTTCTGTGTTGTCATTTTCACTTTGTAAAGTTATGTCTACTATCTGCCTATCATTATTTTGTACTTTTATTAGTTATAAGGTTTTGTTTGTACTTGTTCTTTTTTAATATATAGTGCAACCAGTTTATTTTTTATTTCCTTTCTATCTTTGATGTAAAAACAATAACAATACATATATTACAAAAGAGCTATTTGTGTTTATTCAACATTTCAAGAAAAACTAGAATAATTCACATATTATTTTTAAATTGAATAAGAAAAAAATTATATTTCTGGGGCTAGACCACTTGATCTAATAATTGAATGACAAAAAGTAACAATAAATTGTAAATGAAGAAAGAAAGATATTCTAATCAATGTGCTTTATTAATTAATCTTTCTTTCCTATAGATGCCTTTCTTATTATTGCCTTGAGAAAGCATATATAATTAGTTTTTGACTCCGACAATTCTTTTAATGATTAGCTTTAATTTTCTCATAAGTATATAGAACAATATTTGGGAATTTTGGATGTTACTCATGAAAGAAAGAAAAATCAAGTGTTAACATGACAAACTATTTATATACTTTTGTTTATTTTTCCTTTGATGTTTTATAGAGCTTTCCTGTCTTAATGCTGTCTTTCTGTCTGTCGTTTACTTGCACAATGCTTACAGATACTTGTTTTCTGTAATATATGAGTATATTTACCTAGAGCAAACATTCTAAATTATGTCCAACTACCCTTATCCCAGACAAGTCTTGTAAACACCCACTCGGACTGAGTTCCAGTAACTATGAAGCCACTGATCTTTAAACATATCTCAATGACTGAAGTCTGAAATATTCAAGCAATGTGTGTTACCAGTGAAAATTAACAAGTTGAAGTAGCAAATGGGTAGGTAACCATACTAAAAAGGCTAATAATCAATTGGGAAGAAATATCATCAAGGAGTAGTCACATTGTGTATTTTGAGCTACTGAAAATATTTTTTCTGTGTTCACAAAAATAAATCAATCTTTAGTGATTTATTATCAATACAAACGAATTAATAGTCTAATTGGAAATTATCACTAATTGAATGGATTGACTCTGATATATTAGTATAGTTCTATTCAAGGTTAGGTACAGATTTTGTAGTCTCATGACATAGAACAAATATAATCATTTAGAAGTATACCACAAATAGCTATTATTAGGAACATCTATGCCAGTATTAATGTTTTAGAGGAAGGTCAATGGTTATAGTTATAGCAATATGTTATAACTGACGAACCAAGACTACTGCTTATTTATCAAACCAAAATTCCAGTTTAGTTTAACCAATAGAAATAAAAAGTACCAGATAGTAATAAAAACATGATTTATCACTAATGTTATTTTCTTGAAAATAGTGGACTGAAGCTGAACATTATATTTCAATATAATCCTTGTTATAGTTAATTATTTCAATTTAGGTCTTAACTTACACTTCCGTATATCTCAAAGGTTGGAAATGCAATGCTGTAAAAGTTCATAACAATAAATATACCATGCTTTATGTAGCCTGCATATCAAGTATTCTTACAGTACACTAATGCTAAAAGCCATATAAATAACTTGGATCTGCCCTGCCATCTCATATGACATATAGACATCCCTTTGAGCAGGCTAGTCTTTTGCTAAATCATTTTTCCTATAGACTGTGAAAGAGCTAGAGGCATCTATTTTATCATATAACCTGGAAATGGTCAAAAACAGAGTGTACATTGTATACTAGTGTGCTACATCTTAGGCTGCATATCACTTTCCATCATGTGAGATTGCAGTAAAAGGCAAGCCTATTGCCACACAAAAAAAATGTTTTTATAATGATGATTTAGCTAACTGTAGAAATAATGAGTGCAACTCTCTCCACCTCATTCAGTCACCTGAAATCAAAAAAATGACTGAATCAGTTGTAATTCTAATAATTACATCTACAATTGTGTAAAATGTAGAATGAGCTTCCTTGTTGGGTTTTTCCAATACACTATTTATGGGGTTCTTCAGGAATAGTGCAGAGAGCTGTTATTCAAAGCTTGCAAAATATTGGCTTCCCTTTAGATGTTGCAAGTGTCCATAGGTAGCGGTAATCAGTTGCCATGGGGTGGCTTATTGGGTTGTTAAATAAAAAGAAACCTTTAACACACATTACTTAAGAAACTGATATCATGCATCGAGGAATATTTCATAAGAAGCCATATTCTATATCTCATATATTGTAATTATTTTCGAATTTAGAGCTGCCCATTAGAATGACTTCACTTCACTGTTGATTCATCTATGTACTGTCTTTCCATGTCACTATTATAAGAATTCATCAAAATGCTTTGAAGCTTTGTAGTATTGTGTTTGTAATTTTATTCATGTATGTAGTTTGAGTAGATTACCATCAAAGAAACTTTTCGTAAGAAACATTAAACATCACACCTAAATTTCCTATGAATGTCATAAATGGTTTAAGATTAAAACTTTTAGTTGTAAAAGGAAAGAAAGATACAAGTTGGCTTAAATCCACTTCTGCACTTTTACGCCGTTTAATATTTGACAATTTTGTCTTGAATTCCTCATGTCTGGTTGGATCACTTTGGCTTAAAATCATTGAAAAATAAAAAAAACGGAGTTATTGGAATTTTCTGTTAAATAATATTTTAAGACTATAGGCGACACCCTGAGACTAGAAGCGTAAAATGGGTGGAACTAAACAAAATCAGTTCTGACAGTTCGTATACTTCGTACCTATTTCGACTGAGCTGAGCGACACATAATAATGGTTGTGTTGCAAGTAGAAAAATATTAATAATACTGCAATGCATTGAGATTCGAAACAGGAAATTTGATTCCCTGACTGTAAATGATTAGAAGTATTAATTTTAAAATTCGTCGATAATGTCGCTACAATACACATAGTCGTGACTTTGCTACGTGTGTTGTATTTGTATAAATATAGGGAAAACGCTATTTTATGATTGTAGTTCGAAACAAATTCTGATTCAAATCGAACCCGTGCTTATATTGTTACTATCAATTTTTACATTTATTGCTTATAACAGAATGGTCAGTAATTATGTATCTGTATAACATAAATTCATTTGCTGATTTTACAGACGTCCCAGTATTTCATGTTTTTTCCCGTGTGGTAATGTAAGTGGCTTGTAAATGTCGTATTACGTAAAATTACATTTAGAAAATACTAATTAAATTTCTAACAATAAAAACCATCATACGACATTTA